>JAOTRH010158682.1:0-12938 GCA_034768845.1 Heliamphora exappendiculata | reverse complement strand
CTGTTATTTCATTCTCTGTAATTTCAGATTCTGTAAATTGTTGAAAATTTAATAAAGATGTATTTTCTGGATCCCCGAGCATGTATTTTATGTCGGCGTTGGAAATTCTCCCAACAAGAGCAACCTGTGACACATGCCCACGTCTATCCTATGTGTGCTGAGAATGTGAAGAAAAACCTAGGTTTGGGTTAGACTGATCGATCGGTGGTTTAGACCGATCGATCGGTCATGTCTGCAAAGCTTGGAACCGAGAGTACCTTTTGACCGATCGATCCGTCTTTTAGACCGATTGATCGGTCTATGCGAAATGTATTTATAAGCTGCTTAGGGTTGCAGCAGCCGCTGAGCTTTTTATTATTGTTCTTGTGTTATTATGTATGTTTTCTCTCCCAAACCTTTCTCCCTTGTAACCTCCAATCAATAGTGAAAGTGTGTGATCCCGTAGACGTAGGCACAACTTGCCGAACCACGTAAATCTTTGTGTTTGTGTGCGATTGTCTCTTATTCGTTGCTTATTCCGTGTTTGTGTGATCGTGGTTGGTTTTGGGTAGGATTAGTGATCGCGTTCTAATCCCCAACAACTGGTATAAGAGCTAGGTTAGGAGGTTGACGAACACACATGGCAAAAGAAGGCAGATCGACAGGAATCGAGAAGTTCAATGGTACGAACTTCGGTTATTGGAGGATACAGATAGAAGACTATATGTATGGGAAGAAGCTACACTTGCCGCTCTTGGGATCCAAATCAGAGGGAATGAATGATGAGGATTGGGCGTTACTTGACAGACAGGTGCTGGGAGTCATCAGATTAACGTTGTCTCGGTCGGTGGCGCACAACGTAATCAAGAAGAAGACTACGGCGGATATGATGGAGGCACTGTCAAGTATGTATGAGACGCCGTCAGCAAACAATAAGGTACACCTCATGAAGAAACTCTTTAACCTAGAGATAGCTGAGGGTACACCCGTTGCACAGCACTTAAACAAGTTCAATACCATCACGAATCAACTATCTTCAGTGGATATTAGTTCTGATGATGAAGTCAGGGTCTTGATTGTGTTGACTTCATTGCCAAACAGTTGGGAGGCTATGAGAACGGCGGTGAGTAATTCTGCCGGCAAAAACAAACTAAAGTACGACGATGTCAGGGATTTGATATTGAGTGAGGAGGTTCGCATTAGGGATTCGGGTGAGGTATCTAATTCAGGGTCAAATGCTGGTACATCATTAAATGTTGAAGCACGGGGTAGAGGACAGAAATCAGAACAGGGGCAGGTCTAAATCCAGAAGAGGCAGAAGCAAGTCCAGGTTAGGACGACAAATTGAATGGTGGGGTTGTGGCAAGACTGGCCATATCAAGAAGAACTGTAGGGAGCAGAAGAAGAAGGTTGACGGTGAGTCAGCCAATGCTGTGACAGAGAATGTCCAGGATGCCTTGCTCCTATCTGTTGATAGCCCTATTGATTCTTAGGTGTTAGATTCAGGAGCATCCTTTTATACGACGGCACACCGGGAGATTATGGACAATTATGTTGTCGGTGACTTCGACAAGGTATATTTGGCAGACGTGGAGGCTTTAGACATCGTGGGTACAGGCGACGTCAGAATCAGAGTGCCGAATGGGTCAGTGTGGAAGATACAGAAGGTGCGGCATGTACCTAAATTGATGAGGAATTTAATTTCAGTTGGACAGTTAGATGCTGAATGTCATTCAGTGACCTTTGTTGGTGGCACGTGGAAAGTCACCAAAAGAGCTATGGTAGTGGCTCGAGGAATAAAGACAGGTACCCTGTACATGACTACTAGTATAAGGGATACAGTGGCATTGACAAACAGCGGTTCAGACACGAGCTTATGGCATAAGAGGTTGGGGCACATGAGCGAGAAAGGGATGAAAATTCTGCAGTCAAAGGGTAAGTTGTCGGGTTTGAAGTCTATAGAATTTGATTTGTGTGAGGGTTGCATCTTCAAGAAGCAGAGGAAGGTCAGTTTTCTACAAGGCGGCAGGACAACAAAGCCAGACAGGCTAGAGTTGGTACACACAGATTTGTGGGGTCCTTCCCCAGTTGCATCTCTTGGAAGCTCGCGGTATTACGTGACATTTATTGACGACTCCAGCAGAAAGGTATGGGTCTATTTTCTAAAGCACAATTCTGATGTGTTTGATACTTTTAAGAAGTGGAAGGCTCTAATTGAGACTGAGACCGGATTGAAGCTGAAGTGTCTGAGGTCAAACAATGGAGGTGAATACACGGATGGAAGATTCAGGAATTTCTGCTCAGTTAGTGTAATCAGGTGGGAGAAAACCATTCCAGGAACGCCATAGCAAAATGGTGTGGCTGAGCGGATGAACCGAACACTGAATGAGAGAGCCAGAAGTATGAGACTGCATTATAGGCTACCCGATTGCTTCTGGGCTGATGCAGTGAACACAGCAGCCTACCTTTTGAATTGGGGACCGTCAGTACCGTTGGGATTCAGAATTCCAGAGGAGGTTTGGAGAAAAAAGGATGTAAACTTATCTTTTCTGAAAGTCTTTGGTTGCACGTCCTATGTTCATGTTGATGCTGATGCTAGAAGAAAATTGCAACCAAAGTCTAAAGTATGTTATTTTATTGGATATGGTGATGATGAGTTTGGCTACCGGTTTTGGGATGACAAGAACCGAAAGATCATCAGATGTAGAAATGTGGTGTTCAATGAACAGGTGCTGTACAAGAATAAGTCAAAGGCTAAGACAGACAGTGCGTTGCCAGAGACAAAGAAATCCGAGTTCATTAACTTGGATGACATTTATGAGGGAGCCAAACAGAATGGGGATGAGGAAGACAAAGAGAACGTGAATCCACAGGTGGAACACAGTACGCCAGTAACTATAGTTAGGAGGTCTTCCAGGAGCATCATACATCGGTTTTCACAGCGGACAGCGATTTTCACCGTCCATGTTCTACATTTTGCTCACTGACAGTGGTGAGCCAGAGAGATATGCAGAAGCCTTAGAGACCGAGAATTTGATGAAGCGGGAGTTAGTAATGAAAGATGAGATGGATTCTCTGCTGACAAACCAGACATGGGAGCTAACTAGATTGCCAGCTAGAAAGAAGGCTTTGCACAACAAGTGGGTATTCAGAGTGAAGGACGAACATGATGGCAGCATGTGCTACAAGGAAAGACTAGTTTTCAAGGGATTTCAGCAGAAGGAAGGAGTTGACTTCACTGAAATCTTCTCTTCGGTTGTAAAGTTGACAACTATCAGAACAGTGCTGGAAATTATAGCTGCAGAAAATTTATTTCTGGAGCAACTGGATGTCAAGACTACGTTCCTTCACGATGAGTTGGAAGAAGACATATACATGCGCCAACCTGAGGGATTTGCAGTGAAAAGTAAGGAAGACATGGTCTGCAAATTGAAGAAGAGCTTGTATGGTCTAAAACAAGCTCCAAGGCAGTGGTACAAGAAGTTCGATAACTTCATGCAGGGTACCGGGTTTACTAGGTTGGAGGCAGATCATTGCTGTTATGTCAAGAATTTTGACAGCTCATATATCATTCTACTGCTGTACGTAGATGATATGCTCGTTGTCGGGCCGTGCATCGAGGAAATCAACAAGCTGAAAAAGTAGTTGTCAAAACAATTTGCCATGAAGGATTTGGGAGCTGCCAAGCAAATCCTTGGGATGAGGATAGTCAGAGGCAGAGCCGCAGGAACCGTGAGACTATCTCAGGTAGAATATGTGAAGAAGGTGTTGAGCAGATTCAACATGGATGGTGCTAAATCTGTCAGTACACCCTTAGCTAGCCATTTCAGGCTAACTAAGGACCAGTCTCCAATGATAGAGCAGGAGCAGGAGCACATGAGCAAGGTTCCCTATGTGTCGGCTATTGGTAGCCTGATGTATGCTATGGTCTGTACCAGACCAGATATCGCACATGCAATGGGAGTAGTCAGCAGATACATGAGTAATCCAGGAAAGCAGCATTGGTGTGCTGTCAAATGGATTCTGAGATATTTGAAGGGGACTACAGATACGCTCTTGTGTTTCACAAGGACAGGACTGAAGCTGTAGGGTTATGTGGATGTAGACTTAGCAGGCGATGTTTACATTAGGAAGAGCACTACTGGGTTTGTCTACACTTTGGGGGGCACAGCAGTGAGTTGGGCTTCAAAGTTGCAGAAGATTGTGGCACTCTCTACTACAGAAACAGAGTATGTGGCAGTGACAGAGGCTGAAAAGGAAATGGTATGGTTGCAGGGTCTCTTTGATGAGTTGGGTAAAAAGGTTGACAGAGGAACGCTCTACAGTGATAGCCAGAGTGCTATCTTTCTTGCCAAAAACCCAGCATTCCACTTCTGGACGAAGCATATACAGTTGCGGTATCATTTCATTAGCTCGTTGCTGGACAGCAGTTAGTTGAATTTTGAGAAGATTAACGGGGTGAAGAATCCAACTGATATGTTGACAAAAAGCGTCAGCATTGACAAACTGAAACTGTGCTCGGCTTCAGTTGGTCTTCAAGGATAGAAGACAGGAGGCTGGGTCACACAGGTTTGAGTATTTGTTTTGGTGGGTTCAAGGCATTTGTGAGGTTGATGGGATTTCTCAAGGCTTAGAGTGGTTTTACTTCAAGTGGGAGAATTGTTGAGAATGTGAAGAAAAATCTAGGTTTGGGTTTAGCCGATTGATCGGTCTAAACCGATCGATCGGTGGTTTAGATCGATCGATCGGTCATGTCTGCAGAGCTTGGAACCGAGAGTACCTTTTGACCGATCGATCCATCTTTTAGACCGATCGATTGGTGTATGCGGAATGTATTTATAAGCTGCTTAGGGTTGCAGCAGCTGCTGAGCTTTTTATTATTGTTCTTGTGTTATTCTGTATGTTTTCTCTCCCAAACCTTTCTCCTTTTTGTAACCTCCAATCAATAGTGAAATTGTGTGATCCCGTGGACGTAGCACAACTTGTCGAATCACGTAAATCTTTGTGTTTGTTTGCGATTGTCTCTTCTTCGTTGCTTATTCCGTGTTTGTGTGATCGTGGTTGGTCTTGGGCGGGATTAGTGATTGCGTTCTAATCCCCAACAACGTGATAGAGATCCTATCCGCACTAGCAAATTTTGGACTAAGCTATTCAAATTGCAGGGCACTACACTAAGCATGAGCTCATCATACCATCCACAAGCCAAACTAAAATGATTAACAGATGCCTGGAAAAGTACTTAAGGTGTGTTGTGGGTTATAGACCTAAGAGTTGGTACAAGTACCTTCCTTTGGCTGAATGGTGGTAGAACACCACCTACCACATATCCATTGGATTGACTCCATATGAGGCTATCTATGGTCACCCTCCCCCAAATCTTAGTCATTATATTCAAGGAACTTCAACTGTTGCAGCAGCTGATGAATTCTTCAACAGCAGAATAGGAGTGCTGTGAATCCTTAAGGAACATTTGGATTATTCTCAGAATAGGATGAAACAATTTGCTTATAGACACAGGTTTGAGAGGACTTTTGGAGTGGAAAATTGGGTTTATTTGCGGCTCCAACCAAACAAGCAGTTTTCAATCTTTTCGACCAAAAATAAGCTCAAACCAAAGTTCTATGGCCCTTACCGGATTGTCCAGAAAATTGGTCCTGTGGCATATAAGGTGGCCTTACCACCGGAATAAAAAATCCACCCAGTTTTTCGTTTATCTTGTTTGAAGAAAAAATTGAAAGATCAAGTAGTAGCACAATCGAACTTAGTATTACCAACTCAGATGGCTAAATTACAATAGAACCAGTAGCTATTCTATATAGAAGTATGGTTAAAAGGCATAACAAACCTTTCACCCAAGTACTAGTTCAATGGTCCAGTGTAGCTGTGGAGGATGCAACATGGGAATTTTTATATGATTTTATAGAACAAATTTTCAAAATTTCAAGGACATTTAAAAAAAAAAATGGGGTGGGAAATGATAAGCAATGGAAATAATTGGGAAATTAGCGCAGCACAAGTGTAGTTCAGCATCAATTGCAGCAACATTAGTGGTAGTTCAGTGGTTAGTGGCGTAGCTTAGGGCAACAGATATGGGGAGCTCAGTGCAGTTCAGCTTAACAGTTTGATGCAGCAAATATGCTCAGCTCAGGCTGCAGCTCGATGCAGCTCAGCAATGCAGTGCAATGGCTAGCTCATTAGCTCAGGAATGAAGTGCAGCCAATGCCAGGCCAGCTGGAGTTAGTTAATTGTTAGTTGGTTTCATTATTTAGTTGGTTAAGGAAATATCTGAATATAAGGTGATGGTGCCAAATTCTCCCGAATGCTCTCTGCGATCTTCTTCTTCCCGAATGGTCTCTGCGATCTTTTTCTTACCTGTAACACTCAGCAAATGGTTAGAAGAGGCGCCAGAGGTCTCCGGCAGGTTCCCTCCGACGGTCAAGTTAACTTTCCAGTGGAGTAGGGAGCAAGCTAATCTTAGAGAGAGAATAATTACCTACTGTTAAAAAAATTCTAGAAACTGTTGTGATTGATTCTTTATACGGTATCTTTGGGACACGTGATGTGGTCCCTAGCACTAAATGGTTATGGTTGTACAGTTCCAACAGACTATCCCATTCGCAGACCACTGACATGCTTATCAAAAGAGTTCTCACTGATCAGCCTAGATGTTGACCATCTTAGGCTTAGAGAAATGAGCGAGTTAAATACACTCCACTTGGAAGGTTGCTGCTCAGTGGTGGAAATGACTGATCACCTGCTTCGACCCTCTGGGCTGATCAGAGTTTCCATCTCATCTTAATTAGTCATATGCGTTTTGACTAAAATGCCCTTACTACTCACCATAAGAAAATGGGAGAAGGGGTAGAGGTGTGATGATTTTTTGCAATTGTTTTTCGTCTTTGGTGTCATCAACTTTCCATCCACGTATAAAGAACTTAAAGATCTATGTCCAAGAGTCCATTTCTTTTTCTTCAATTCTGTCCTGAAGCTTATCAGAGGAGATGGGCATTGACAAATTTATTTTGCCTAGCTGCTTTTTTAATACTTGCAGGAGAAATCTAGACCTCGTTCTATGGATCAAAATTTTTAACTTGGTTTCGTAATTGGGAAATTTAATATACACACACACACCTATAATGAATTATTTGTTATCATTCTATCCCCTATTGATTAAATAAGAAATCTTTATATGTATACAATAATATAGGCTACTTGAATACAATCTTCTTTTAATTTAGTTTCTAGGGGTATTAAGAGATTTGAAAGGAGAAAAAAAAAATTGTGTTATTACTCAAATTACTTGTTTGCATAATTTTAAATAAGAGAGAAATTGACAGATTTAGTTATGTCTTAAAATTGCTTTTTTGAATCACTTAAAAAATAGAGAAAATTGGAAAGAGAAAAAAAATCTCTTAAATGCTCATATTTTACATTGCCAAGATTAGCCTTCCAAAAATAAATGCATTAAGTACTATTACTTTAAAATAGAATTAGTTTAGTAAAATTATATAAGCAATTTTTTCTCCTCTCCTCTTATGTAAACTAACGAAATAAGACATGAGAGAATATATCTTTTATCCTCTGATCATCCAAATAAAATGGAAAAAAAATACAATTCTTTTTTTTTCTTCTCAATCTTACTTAAATAATATTTCTTTCTTTTCTCTCCCAAATTCTCGTACAACTATAATTTTTACACGGGTTTATATTTTATAATATTTGGTATTAAGCTTTTATTTGAATTAAAGAATTTGAAGAAGTAGTGAATGATTTGGAATGAAAGAATTAGTTATAATGTTGTTTGAGTAATTTTTAAGAAGAGAAAAAAAAAAGTAAATGGAGGGAAAGTGAATGGTTTTTTAAGAGATTTTTTATCCCTTCAAAATTGAAAAGAAACGAAAGAAAAATGAAGAAAGAAATACTGTTATTTTTATAATGTCAATTATAACTTTTTATGTCAACATTAAAAATAATAATTTTAATTAATATTAAAAAGTTATAAAAGTAAATAGATATTAAACATTTCAATTCTCTTTATTAATAGCTTCCACCTTTTTTCTTTCATTTCCTTTCCTTGGTAACTAACAATTAGTAAAGCACTTATATGCCAAATATAGGATTAGGAGTAACATGTTTGAGTATGAGATTGATAAGTTACTGCTATGTGGTCGAAAGAGCTATTATTGGATCAATGTGAATACAGTGAGCCATTAACGATATATTACGATCTTGTTTTATATCAATTAACACTGTGTGTGTATACATGCCACTAGTCAATTTTGTGAAGTGTTTTGTAAGATTATTGGGCACCATCGAAGTCGATTTTGTAACATTATTACAGTTACCTATGGAGTTTGGAAGCTCTTTACTGACTTCAACTTTAATCGCCTTCAGGCTTCAGTGACCTCGTCTTTTAATATTGCAGGTTTATTGTGGATTCTTGTCGAGTAGCAGAAATGGAAAATTTAACCCAGATGGACATTACTGTAGCAAAGGTATGCCATGAAACTATCTGCATCTTAGTAGTGGTGATGGTTGGTTTGAAACGACCAATTTCTTTCCTGCTCAACATTTTTCATTTCGATTCATCTGTTTGGACTGACTAATCAAACCCTAGAAATCCCTTGACTGGTCAATATTCTGTTTGCAGTTCAATAACCTGTGCATCATCATGCAAAATCATCACAAACATAGAGCCATTAAAGAAATTAAATTAGAAATGAAAGGTGAAAAAAAAAACTCTGAACGGATAAAGTTGCTTCCACTTTCTTTGGTAGATTGCACACTTTACACCAGAAACAATTCTACTACTTGTCAGAAGGTGTTGGCAATTTAGCCATGAAATGGGTACTGCTCATACCTAATTGTGCAATCAATAAGCACAGACCGAGCCCCGATCTGGCTTTGACAATTCCCAAACATGGCGGTTTTAGCGGCTCCGGGGCAGGTGCTGCAGTCTGAACTTGTAAGGTTTCCGTTACAGGTGGCATGACCATAGGCAAAAGTATTTGGGTAAGGAGAAATGTTGTGATAGTCACAACTTGCGCGAGATGGCGTAACAGCCTCCAATTCTGCAATAACATAGGCTAGACTGATAGCAAAAGGATCCCCTTTTGAGTAGACACCTGAGTTGCACAAAACCCTCGAAATATTGGTGTTCTGATTGCTTTGCACAACGCTGGATAATAACCCAAATAGTCCAATAAAAAAATCAGTCGCAGACACTTTCATCATCAAAATAACAACCATCTCTTCTGTTTTTCTCTTCTCTTCCTCAATTCCTCCTTGCCTACCTCATCGTGATGAGATATGAACTCTTTATTGAAGTCCTAAGGATTTTATTTTTGTCTTTTATTTTCTAGGAAGGTTTCCTTGGTTGACATTGTCAATATGAACTGTTGCCCTTTTGATTTATTTTCTATTGAGACTTGATAGGTTCCCTTCTGATTGTGCATCTGCATGTGGGTCCATGTGGGCCAAATTCTATATTATGGTGTGTATTGTTCTATGTGTTGTTATGAAGAAGGATCCAAATGAGGGATCAGCTCAAAATTTTCTTCCAGAAACACCCTTCTTCCAGAAGAAGTTATTCTTAATATCCAATTTAATAAACATGGGTATATTGAACTTTATAATGCTCTCATTATTAATTGAGGCCGTAGAACTTTGAATTCTTCTTCCGACACTGCGCCAGCTTTTCCAATGTTATAACAACTTTTTTTAATTAAAAAAAAAATTGGAAGGAAGGGGAAGTCGATGCTGCAGCTTGTGGCAGTAAGACTCAAGCCTAGGCTTGATGCCTGGTAAGGAATAATAAATGAGTTACAAGCAACCGCGCAATTCAAATATGATGCCACAGCAGAAATGATATTCAATAGTTTCTTTCTGTTTTGTTTTGGGGATATTGGAATAAGAACCTCTATATTCCTCTTCGTAGGATTTGATGATGGGTTTGATTTAGTGATTGAAAAGCTTCATTTCTCAATCTTAATTTGTGTACAAAGTCTAGAACTCGGATCCAAGTCAAATGGCTGAGACCCGAATTATTGCGGATCTCAAAGAATTACTCAGTTTAGGTACCATATGATTAGGTACTATATGAATAGGTCATGTGCCTTTGTACTATTGGTACATGAACATGTTCTGACGCAAAGCGTGATGTAATTTGGAATCCCGAGTCAATTGAATAAGTACTTCGTAATGATTTAATTTGTTGAGGAATGCCGTATTCAACGGCATGAAGCAAGGGATCACGCAAAAACTTTCCAAAAGAAAAAGTCAGCAGATCATCTTAATCGTAAAAATGGAAAGGAGCGTAGAGATTAATTCTCTTACCTTTATTACATGCTCCCCAACTCTTTGTATAAATAGAGAATTGTACAGACATCAAAATATACAATTGAAACAGATTTTCTTACATTTTTCTTCAGTCTTTTATTTCAATTGCCCTAATTTTATCATGGTATCAGAGCAAGGTTAGCAAACCCTAGCCGTCGTTGCAAATTGGTTGTCGTCCCTCATTTCTTCTCTCACCGTTGCGATCATTGGTTTTTTTCTTCTTGCTTTTGCAAATTAGTTGATGTCCCTCACCTCTCTTTTTCTTCTACTGATCTTTGTTGCAGCAGGTGTTCTCGCCGTTCTTCTCCCACCGGCGCCGCCGCTTTATCACCGCCATTGTGCTTCATCACTGTCTTTGCTGGAGCTTCCTTTTTTTTTAAGGCCATCGGCTTCTTGGTGGCGGCCTCTTCTTTATCTGGAGGTCCTTGATTTCTCCCATTCTGTTTGCGTTTGGCTGCGGGAGGTTCAAGAAGTCAGACTCAAACATCCCCTGTAATAGTTGCTTTGCGCACTTGGGTTCCATAAACAGAGGTGTGCCTGTGGATGCAACACAATAATATATTTACTGTGGATTCAATCAATGTCCCAATAAATATATTATTAGGTGCAACACAATAATATATTAAAAGCTGTAGAAAGGGCCCCTTTTTGATTGAATCAGGAACATTTTTCTTCTTTTTAAAAAAAAAAAATAATAATAATAATAATAAAAAAAAAAAAACAGATTCATTTCTCATGGCTGAAAAGGCATCCAAGATGGAAAAATATGATAATCCAAATCATCACGTATATCTCCACCAATCAGATCATCCCGAAATGGTCTTGGTTTCTTCACTACTCACGGAAGACAATTATTCTACGTGGAGCCGTGCGATGATCCTTGCACTCTAAGCGAAGAACAAAATTTGTTTCATTGATGGCACACTACCTGCACCATCATCTGATTCCTTAGACTACTCACAATGGAGGAGATGTAACGTTATGGTAATTTCTTGACTCCTCAATTCTATTTCAAAAGAAATTTCTAATAGTGTGATCTATAGTGACACTGCCTATGCCATATGGGATGATTTAAAAAATTGATATTCCCAAGTTAATGGGCCCTGCTTATACAAGCTCAAACAAGATATTGCTAACCTTATTCAAGGATCTTTGTCTGTTAGCACATACTTTGCCAAATTGAAGAGTTTGTGGGATGAATTATATGCAGTTCAAGGAATATCTACTTGTACCTGTAGTGCACGCAAAGCGATTCTCATACAGCACGAACTAGATCATGTCTTGAAGTTTTTGATGGGACTCAATGATTCCTACACTGCAGTCCGTGGGCAGATACTTTTAATTGATCAACTTCCCACTCTCAACCGCACCTATGCTCTTGTGCTTCAAGAAGAACGCCATTGCATCATTTTGTCTCCGCCATCCATTGAAGGTGTTGCCTTGGCCACCGCCAACTACCAACCGCAAAAGGAAGGACGATCCGCTTCACCCAGGAAGTCTCTCAAATGTACTCATTGTGGCAAAGACGGTCATACAGTGGATCGATGCTACCGAATCCACGGTTTTCCTCTAGGGCCTCGTAACCCTATGCCTAATCTGGGTCCCAAGCATAGTGCACACCAAGCCTCCTCCAGTTCTCCAGTCAACAGCCTTCCTTTCACTCCAGAACAGTGTCAACAGCTATTGGCCATTCTCAACAACTCTGCTCCCTCACAATCCATGGCACACCAAGTAGGTAGTGTCGAATCTTCTCTATCAGGTAAATCTCATACTGATCTCTTATGGATTCTTGACAGTGGGGCCACCGATCACATGGTTTGCTTACCCACTGCCCTTAATCTTTTCCAGTACATGATCGTACTATTTAGTTACCGGATGGCTCTCATGCCACAGTCACCCATATTGGCTCAGTTCGCTTCTCTTCCACTCTTGTTTTAGATAGTGTCATTTGTGTCCCGAATTTTCATTTCAATTTAATTTCTATTCGTAAATTATGCAAAAATCATCACTGTCTCATCACTTTTTCTTCTGATTTTTGTTTTATTCAGGACCTACGCTTGATGAAGATGATTGGGATGGGCACTGAGCGGAACGGCCTGTATCACTTCACTAATACCAGGAATGCTCGTTGTCAAGTGGCTACATCCACACCCACTTCCAGCTTTGGCATCGTCGTTTATGTCATTTGTCAAATAAAAGTCGGTCTTTTCTTTCCAATAAATTTTCATAGATTTGTTGTTCTAATTTGGAACATTGTTTGATTTGCCCATTGGCCAAACAGACTCGTACACCTTTTTCATCTAGTTCTATTTCATCTCTTAAACCTTTTGAATTGTTGCATGCTGATATTTGGGGGCCCCATCGTGCACTTTCCACCATCGGTGCACATTATTTTCTCACCATTGTTGATGACTATACTCGTTCTATATGGGTTTATCTAATGCAACAAAAATTTGACACCCGCTTTCTTTTGCAATCTTTTATCTATCTAATCGAAAATCAATTTTCCACCACTATTAAAATTATTCGAAGTAATAATGGGTTTGAGTTTGACATACCATCTTTCTATGCCCCCAAAGGCATTGTACATCAAACGAGTTGCGTCAACACTCCTCAACAAA
>JAOTRH010158671.1:0-12938 GCA_034768845.1 Heliamphora exappendiculata | reverse complement strand
TGACTTGACTGCGCTGAAGCTAACTAATCATCAACTCTGTTGACTGGCTTGGGAGTAATCAATTTGAGAAGCTCCTTAGTGGCTAAGGTTTCAATATAATAAAGAGGCACACATAAAGAAACCATCCACTATGAACTAGATTATTCAAAAATCAATGTGGTATTTTATCTCAAAGCCTAAACTGTAAAATTTCAGCCAAATATAAAATAATGCACAGAAAATGTATTCAACCCTTAATAAAGTCACCAACAATTGACACCCCAAAAAAATTCAAACAAACAACCCAAAAAAAAAAAAAAAACAAATGACTTGACCAAAAAAAAACAAAAAAATTAAGGACTACGACTAGCTAAAAAGTTGTCTAGATCACTTTTTTTTGCCCAAACTTTCTTAATTTTCAAAGGCATAGGTTCTAGGGTAGAAATTCAAGTTTTTCTAGGATGGTGTGGCATGCCAAATTTGAACCTATTTTGTTCAATTAGCCTAATGCAGTCAGGTCTGATGTGTTCCTTTATTCCACAGTGATGACAGATAGGCACAAAAAATTTATTATCTGCAAACTTCTTTCTCAATTTCATGCAATTTGGATGTATGTGACCGGGACTACCATAATGATGACAATTGGGAACAAATATATTCCTAGTTGCAATCTTAGAAACATTGACTTTTGGCGTAAAACCTTGAACATTAACCTTAAGCGGATTAAGTTTTGATTGGACAATAGGTTTTTGAACATGTGCGGGCGCGGGAGTAACAGATTTAACAAATTTAATCTTACCTGTAGAATTTGAATATGAAGCTTCACCAGTGTATCCAAGACCAGAACGATCAATAGCCACTTTTTGCACGTTTAGAATATCATCCAAAACTTTTATTCCTGCATTAAATTTCTCGAGAGTAGCATTAGAAGTATCAAGATCACATTTTAATTTAATCAATCTAGTATCAAGACATTTATTTGACTCGACATTTCCATGTAAAATTTTCTCAAGATTAACAAGTTTATCTTCATAATTTTTGCATGTTTTAGTCAAATCAATCCTCTCTTTTTTAGCAGCAATCAATTTTCCAGATACGATAACTCTTTGATATTTTAATTAACTAACCTCTAATTGAGTTTCAAACAACTCTTGCTTTAGATTTTTTCTTTCTTTTTCAAGCAATTTTATTTTTGTAATCAATTTTAAATTTAATTTAGTCAACTTGAAGCTTTTTTCATACAATTTTTTATATGAATGTTGAAGATACTCACAATATTCAGTTTCACAATCAGAACCATTTTCATGATTAGTTGACTGACTTTGTGAACTTTCACAGATGGACGTAGGACTAAGACAAGCAGATGATTTAATAGTCAAATTTTTTCCCTCGAGTAAATTTATCTTTGCAAATCAATCGTAGGATCACACTTTAAAAAAAACTTAGAGAAAAATTTTAAGTGTCCTACTCTGATACCAATTGAAAACCTAGTTTGTAGACTGATTTACACTAAACAATTTAATCAAAGAAGCCAAACACCACAAACAAAATAATAATCAATCACACAAACAGAAAATAAACAATCACACGAAACACGACGATTTTTACGTGAAAAATTCCAAATCAGGTAAAAATCACGAGACCATTTCGGGTTAAGAAAAATCAAACACTATAATTAACGTTAGATACAAGAGAATCTTACGAACTCCTTGTTGAATCCACAACCTATGGTAGCAAGCCTGCTCTTGCTGAATCCACGTGCACTAACTCTGTGCTTGACTGCCGCTAGAATCCACCACCGAACTTCACTCTGATGGAATCCACCACCAGACTTCGAACCCTTAAAAATCCACTCAAAAGACTACAAATTCGCAGGAGCGTTGAAGGTTTGAATAACTTGATGATTGATTTGATTGCGCGAAAGCTAACTGATCATCAGGTGTGTTGACTGGCTTGGGAGTAATCAATTTAGAAAGCTCATTGGCAGCTAGGGTTTCAATATAATAAGGAGGCACACATAAAGAAACCCTAACTGTCCTATTTATAGCTGCATGTCAAAACCCTAGCTGCTATTGCACTTAAAAGATGCCGCGCGTACGGACCGCTCAATCGGTCAAACGATGCTTGTAGTATATTTTGTTTCTTAGTGCAGTATAGGTGCAGAGATGCAAAAACCAAAAACTTCTATTGACCGCTCGATTGGTCCGTCGAGTGGTCTGACACTGCGTGCATATTTTTGATATTTTTTGCATTGTTTTTGCTGCGCTGGAAATATACAACCATAATTCCAAAGAACAAGTGTTAAAATATCACATAATAAAATAAATAATTTGAATAACAATTTGTCATAGATTTTCCAAACAAAAGAAGAATTAGACTAGGGTCAAAATCCCTAACATTATTAGTATTATTGAATTACAACTGTTATTTTTAGTTAGTCTTTTACTTGACGTGCTAAATATGATTTTTTTTAATAAAAAGATAGCAATAGGTTTTTATTTTTTAGAAAGAAATTTTTAAAGAACATACTATTAAAATTTTATAATTTTCAACTTGTTAAACTGCTTAAACCACGGGTTGAAACCGCCAAAAACATCATCCAACCCGCTGGTTTTTATAAGCAGTGAGTTGGAAAATGATTACCCGCCAAAAGTGGGTTGGTTGAAAATATTTCTTCAATTCGTCCCAACCAGACCCACGCACAGCTAATCAATGGTTTATGTTTCAGTAATTAGAAATTCTTAATTAGGTGAGTTATAATGCAGTGAGACATTCATATGATTGTAAAACTAATGGAACAAGTTTTGTGTTCATTATTCAGTAACCCTCGTTGAAAGTATATGATGATTGATCCACTTGAATTCTTGTTCAATATGAGTGTTTAACTATTTTGACATCATATATAGAAGAATTCACAGCTGTCCTAACTATACGATCTGAATTGATGAAAGAATGTTTGCCATGATTGGCCACTGACTTTAATTCAAGAGGACATGGTGACGATGAGTTTGAAATTGTGAGAGGATGTGTTAAATAATTGCTTGATCTGCCCTTTCTTCATTTTCTTGTTTGAGGAGTTGCGTTGCCATAACAGTACAACATTTGAGGTGTCAAGAAGACAGAATACTAGTTGAGAAGTGAAGAATTATGGTATTTTCTAATTGGAAGGTACAAAAAGGAAAAAAAGAAAAGAAATTATTAATGATACCCTATGTTATATGAACTCTTCGAGATAAATTATCTGTCAGGGACAAGACACTTAGATAAGGGACACTTAGAGATAAGGGAGACTTAGAGATAAGGGACACTTAGATAAGGGATGCTTAGATAAGGGATGCTTAGATAATGGTGTGAGATGCCTGTCCAATTTTTTCTTTTGGATACTTATCATATACTCATATAATTGTATTTAGTACAGTGATTAAGGTATGCTTTATTGCATAATTGCTATAAAATGAGTAAGGTGTTTTCTTAACATTGTTACATAATTTTTGTCACGACCCATAGCCGACAAGGTGCACCCTACCAAGAGGGTGGACCTTAAACTCTAGATCACCTAGTAAGAAGCTACATTCCAAACAAATATTCCCTCCATACGCAAATCCATAGTTAAACATAATTTTCCCAATTCATCCAATTCTTACACTTATCACCTACAACTGATCATTCAATGAAAATATCATAGTTCACAAGGTTATTCCTCATCAACATCTACTTCAAAAGATAGATCCATCTAAACATTATGAAATTCAAATACCAAAATATAATCACAAACATCGCATTAGTCCTAATCATTATGCACGGCCAAAAGTCTACGGAAATCTTGAGTTAAATGTTGACGGAGTCCAAACAACAAAAAGAGGTATTCTAGCTTCAACACCTACCACTAGTCTTCGAAATTTTTTTTTTAATCCTTCAAGTTGAGGTAAGCCACGGAACAAAAAAAAGTCATTTGTAAAATATAATAAGATAAAGCATGAGCTAAAGCCCAGTGAATATGGAGATGGGATCAACAGTGAAGTTTAAACATGCATCAAATAATACAATAAGTAAAACTTGCAATTGAGCCATTCCTTTTTGACATTGTACAATTTCCATCACTTTCATAAACAATAAAAAGAATGAGATTAACAAACTAAACCAAATCAAACAAAACTAAGTCTTTATCCCAATTAATTGGGATTGACTATATGTATCATTTTACGCCATTCTACTATGTTAAGAGGCATATTTTTAGTTAGTTTCAAAAAGTTCATATATTTTATTAATACGACATCTCATGTCAATTTATGCATACCTCTTCTCTTAGTGTTTCCATTATTGATAGAAGGTAAGTATGGAGAATAAGCAGATAGTTCAATAAATAGATACAAGCAAAAATTAAAGTAGTTATTCATAGCCAAAATAGGCTTAAATAAAGAGAAATTCCCTCGCAGGAAACTAATTTGCCCAAATTATGTCATTCTTATCTTCTATCTAGAAGGTAAGTATAACATAATTTAAATATTCTTATCCATTAGAGAAGGGTCGCTCCACAAACTTGTCGCTAATTTTTTTTTACTATTGCATCAATTGGTTTACATTGTATGAATAAAAAGTAATGAGATTAATTAAATAAACTAAACACCATAATTCAATTTATTTCCTGTCATCATAAATGATAAATCATAATTTTTGTAACCACAATCAGTAGCCATAGTGTTGCATTACCTTGCGACTGAGGTGGTGACGGTACCGTTAACCTATAGCATATCCGACCAAATTATGGCTGAAGTCATCTTAGCATATCAACTTTTGCAGTTCATTTTAATAATTAGGTCTCTAGGACCCCTTATTGATTCGGGCACTATGATCCTGAGATTTGCCACTATGACCCTTAGGTCTTTGGCCTCAGGATCCTTTAACACATCGGCCCTTGTAGCCCCATACGACTATTCCTTGGGTGTAATTCAATAGATAACATTTCTAAGATGTTGCTCTCTTTTATTTTTGAGAACTTTGCATCACATATCCGTTTTTCCCGTGTAAGCTAAACTATATTTGAATAAGCATTTATTGTATTAAATCTAACTATCGACCCCAAGTAGCTTAAAGAAGAATATTTAATGAAGAAAATAATTCTTTGTAAACAAGTGACCTTTCAACCATTCTTTAAACATAAAAACATACGTTTATGTTCATGTTTTAAAAGAAAATAAAATAGTTATGAATAAATAGAAAAATAGTAATTCCCATGACATAAGTATACTCACCTCCGATGATCCAACGGAAATGCAAAAGGTTACATCCAATGCGAAATATATCCCAAAGTGGAGAGAAACAACGTTGTCCGCTCCTATCAATTATCAATTATAGTGGAAACATAAAATTAGAAAAACTAATTCAAGAAATGATGTCATACCTATATGATGGATCCTAACTATGCTATGCAAGAAAAAGAAAGCTAAACATAACCTTAAACCCTCTAATGAATCTAAAATTGTAAGTTTCTTCCAAACTATCGAAATCACAATAACCGTGTTCTTGGAATATTACAACTAATTCATCTTCATGATTCAAAAAATCAAATAATTTCCAATCAATAATTACTTGACAACCAAACCAAGCTTATGAATATAATTTTCACCTATTCAACCCACAAGAACCCAAAATCAGAGTTCCCATAATGTCATCTTATTAACTTTCCCATAATGTCATCTTATTAACTTTCCCATAATGTCCTCTACAATCTTTGCTGGTTTCTCGTCATAATACAAATCATCTTTAAACTGGATTGGTTGGAAGTCTAACACGTGTAATGGGTTCGACATGTACTTTTTTAATGTAGACACATGAAACATATCGTGAATGCAAGATAAAACTAGGTAGTAAAGCCAAGCGATATGCTACTGCAGCAACTGAGTGCCATCATTTTACCCGTCGACCCATTACCTGGCCCAAGCTTGCTCGACCCATTGTGCTAAGGCCCAGCCCAAGCCCAAGTTTCGGGCGAACAAGGAATTGGGTAAGCTTGAATAGTGTTATTGTCGGGCATGAGTATAAGAATTAAAGCTTGGCCTGTCCAAAAGCCCGTCCCGAGATCTAAGCCCTTAAATGCGTGCCTAACCCGCCCAGAAACCCTGCTATTATGCTCCTACCGCATGGGGTTGAGGGTGCACACTATTGTGCCCTCAACAAGTATGATTCTCGGATATATTTTTTTTTGATAAAACTCATTCGTTATGTAGAACTCGTCAAGTTTGTTATTTATGCGAAAAATAAACTTGATCCGATATATATAGGTTTATAAATGGATTACACTTATTTACAAATAAATGAATGGTAAATATAATTTTTAAAAAATAGTTAAACAAATGTTTTTTGATCACATAGATAAAGATATGAGATGAATTTCATTTTTTTTTCATGAATAACAAACTCGATGAGCTCTATATAATGAACGAATCTAATTAAAAAAATATATTCAGAAATTGCCCATTGATGGCACAACGCACGCCCTTACAGTTAACCCCATGCCGCAGCAGCACAACAAGTCAACACCTATTTGACTAATATTACTCAAACAGTTTCCATCGAAATTTTTATTTAGAGCTATTGAAGGCGCTGTGTCTATTTGATCATCAAGCCGTTGTTGAACAACCTCTTGAGAATATTCTTTCTCAATGCACACAGTTGCTCCAGAGCTTTTCTATGAAAAAGGCGTGTCTATAAAACCCTACCCCATTTCTCTATTCCACCATGCTTTTTCATAAAACTTTGCCAGCAGCCAAGCAACAAATTATAGGGTTCACACGTACGGATTGCTCAAGTGGTGAAGTCGACCTTGCAACAGTTTTGCAGAGAACATGAGAAATTGAGAGCTTCCAAGGACCGCTTGAGCGGTCGACCCCAAAAGTTATTTTTTGATCTTTTCTGCTCCTTTTCTTGCTACGTTGCAATATACAAACATACCTCCAAAAGAATAAGTGTCAAATATCAAAGAATGAGAAATGACTGATTTGTCACAAATTTTCCAAAACATAAAAGAACAAATTCAGAGGTCTAAATAACCTAACACTTATAAAATCAACTGTTTCAACATCTTAAGGCGCTCCTCGCTTAGATAACCACCTATATAAATTATAGAGGAAAACATCCTTCAGTCTATGCAATGATGACTGGATTCCCTCAAGGATCTCATGTTGCTTTCCAGCCAAACCAACCACAGTAAACACAAAGGAATTAGCATCCACGCTCTCCTCCAGCTCGACAAACCCCCTGCCACCTCCTTGTCAAAGGCCCAATCCACACCAAACAACAACAAAGCACAGTATCATAGCTCCTTCATGAACTCACAGTGAGTAAGCAGATGGGATACATACTCACTCGCCTTCTTACGCAGGCAACACTAGTTAGTTGACACCAACCCCTTTCACATTAAGTTATCAATGGTCAAAATATTGCCGTGAGCTGCAACCTAAGCAAAGAAAGCCATCTTCGGATCTTGATCCATACACTTCTCCATGGAAATGCATTCCTTCTCCAACTCCAAACACATGAATAAAAGGACTTCATGCTAAAAGAACCCATGCGTTCCCCTTTCAACGAATTGAGTTTGATCGATTGCCCACTAAACTATGATCATATTATCATACAAGGATCCCAAAAGATACAATAGTTGCTCCAGCTCTCAATCTTGCACTTCCTTCCTCAACCTAATTTACCAAAAGAGAGATAGAGTCCCTCCGCACATAATTTGCAACAGCAATCCCTCTATCCAAAGCCAATGCGAAATTTTTTGGATAGGATCGACAAAAGACCTCTTCTTCACACCATGCATCTGACTTCTGACCAAAAGCCCACTCTATCTCCTCTTTCCACCTTAAAGAAGATGTGTTTAGAAAACTCATCCCATACTTTGCTGATATATCTTTCCATAAACCTCTACTGCCGCGGGGTAAACTGTGAGCCTCTTCCAAGATGTCCTCCTTTATTTTTGGATTATTAGGTACATATAACCGACTACCAAACATCAATGCCTCATCTTCTCTAATCACAAAGTCCAGGCGCGTTCCATCTTTTACTTCACCCCAATTTTTTCCATAAACAAGCCTTGTCCTTGAGCCTCGCGAATTCGGTCTACCAATAATGGTCTTACCTTAAGTGTAGCTAACAGATCTCTTGATTTCCCCACTCCTAAGTCAATCTATAGTTCTTAACTTATGTAAAAGATCAATTTAAATACCTTGAAGGTGTGATAATCTCTCTATAAGCTTTCGACTAAGAGCATTAGCCACCACCAAATTAGCTTTCCCTGGGTGAGAGTTGATAGTGAAGTCATAATCCTTTATTAGTTTAATCCTCCTTTGTGTTAGATTAAGATCTTTTTGTGTGAACAAATATTTTAAACTCTTATAGTCTGTATATGTTTCACATGTCTCTGCATATAAATAATGTCTCCACTGTTTTTTTATGGCAAAAACAATCATTGATAGTTCTAAGTCATGGTTTATAAGCCTATAGTTAAGGTCTTGGCTTCTAGGCCCAAGAGAATGCTTTATTAGGTATTTTTTACTCACATAATTATTTTGTGGGAGGCAGGCATATTTTCTTGTTGTTTTGCTGGTGACAAATGAGTGTGTTGACTTTAAACTCAGAAGCGGGATTCTTGGGATTGTTTCCAACCTGGACATTGGGAAGACTTATGTTTATGTGAATTGAGAGTTCTTCCTTTATCCTTTTGTAGAAGATGGATTTTGGAGAGAGGTGGAGTCATTGACCCATTTTTGTATTTGGTCACTCTCTCTTTCAGTTATTGTGAATAGGACTTCAGTTGGTTCTTTGTAGACTTCAAGGGGTTGAGGCATGTGGATCCTCTTTTCTCTTGGCTATTCATTATAATGATGGGCACGTTTAGTTGGTTGATTCAGAAAGAGTGCATGACGATTTGTTGCAAGAATTTAAGGTAGGTACAACACATGGCTTTATCTGTATCCCGCCTTCTCAGGCCTGACAACATGCTGGTTTTTGTGGGTACAAAGCCATGTCGGTTGGGCTATCTTCAATGTGTCCTTTGCTTTTGAGGCTATGTGAGAGATCCTGGTGAATTTGGTGAAGTAAGAGATTATTCCCATCGGTGATGTTCGAAGGCAAGGAAATTTGACTGCTATTACATGGTGCAAAGTTGGGGCTATCCCAGTTACCAATTTTGGATTTCCGTTAGAGGCGTTTTTCAAGGTGAAAACTGGTTAGGATGTGTTTTAGAGAGATTTCAGAGGAAATTTGTTGGGTGAAAACAACAGTATTTGTCCCAAGGAGGTAAGCATACCTTCGTCAGGAGCACTTTATCTAGTTTTCCGACTTATTTTTCTATCGGTTTATACCGTTTTGGGTTAGAAAATTAGAGAAACTATAGAGAGACTTTTAAAGGGAGAGAAAGTGATGACTTTAGGTAATATTTGGTAGATTGGAGTACAACTTGTTTCCATGCGAAGGAAGGAGTCTTGGCATTACAAGGTTAGTTACCTTTTATAAATATCTCTTTTGGAATTAGTTGTGGAGACTTTTTTTAGAGAGGGATAGTTTTTGGAAGATTGTCATTCAGAACAAGTATGGATCTTTGATGGGAGATTGGAGCACTCCTCATGTATCTTCATTTCATAATAGATGTTATGGAGAGCATTAACAAGGTTTAGGATGACTTCTCTACCTCAAGTATCTTCATTTCATAATAGATGTTATGGAAGGGCATTAGTAAGGTTTAGGATGACTTCTCTAAGTGTCTTGGCTAGTGTGTGTCTTATATTCTATGTATGAGCCCATATAATTATGTTTCAATCTATGTGTATTTGGGTTGGGATGGAGATATGAGTTCAATAAGAACCTGAAATGTATATGGCTTTTACTTATATGGGGTTAAGACTCCTATATTGTGCTTATAAATAGGACACTCGTTGAAGTTTTAGGGTTTATGTATGAAAAATAGAAAGGCTAGCTAGTAAAGAGAATAGAGTAAGTTGTATTTTTTACACATGATGTAGTGAAGCTTTTTTCTCACTCGTGGACATTCACCCGTGTGGGCTGAATCGCGTAAGTTCTTTGTGTTTATTTTTTCTCTATTTATTTATGCATGAATATTTGCTTTCATTTGTTATCGGGGATTGAATAAATTCTAACACAGAGAACATCTGTTTCGTGGGTGGGGGAGTAGGGATATAGTTGGCTTTTGGTCGTGTGGCGATGCACCTCATTGCTGGATGTTTTCTGCTATTTTTGCCTTAATTAAGGATAAAGGGGTTTTAGTCTCAAATTATGTTCAGAGGACATCCAAGTTTTGGGATATTGGAGTTGAGGAGGGAAGTGCAAGATTGGGAGCTGGACTAGCTATTGAGGCTTCTAGCGGTTCTATATGATCATAGTAAACTGGGAGGATGGGTAAATCAGTTAGATGGAGGGATACCGTTGTGGGAGATTCAATGTCAAATCCTTTAATAGACACTTGCTGATTAGTGTCTGCAAGATCAGAGTTCCCTTTCCGTAAAGAAGTGTGTGCAAGGTGAGAGCTTCTTCAAAAATTGCATTCTTCAGTTGGTCTGATGCATGTGAAAAGATTTTGACTGTTGATAACTTGATTTGGAGGGAGCATGTGTTAGCTACTGATGTTGTCTATTTAAAATTAAGGAGCCCAATTCTCACCTGCTTATTCACTTCGAGTTTCTTAGGGAGTTGTAGGATTTTTTTTTGTTGCCTTTTGGAGTGAATTGGGATTTTAAGGAGGTGCACGATGTTTTGTGGGGGGCGAGAAGAATCAGTTCTTAGTTAAGGTAGGTTGCTGCCTTTGATTTCCTCAAGAAGAAGCTGCTCCTAAGGTTGATAGTATCATTAAAATGAATCTTCATCAAACTTCTTGATAATTAAATATCAAGATTTATAGTAATAAATGCCCTTGATTCGCAAGAACCAATCTAAGGTACCGATGCTGTGCCTTCACTGTTTGTGTGCCTAGGGCCACAGGGTGTGATCCCACTCCAACATTTATTTGAAGCCCGAGTCATTTGAGTGAAGACGCGCGTCTGTGACTTGATTCAATTTTGTGGAGGGGGTAGAGTTCTAAGAAGGAGAAGGGTGTGGTGATTGGTCACTCTGTGTTTAATGTGTTTGTTATGACTGGAGCATAATAGAACATTTTTTGATGGAGTTAAGTTGCGACTACATACACTAAAGAGCGTCCTTTATATACCCCTTTTTTGTGGGAGATCTTTTTGTGATTTTCACTTGTTGTATGGATTATTTTTCTCTCTTTTTGGGTGGCATTCCCTTGTTGCTTTTCTATAGAGTTTTTTTTTACTTATCAATAGTAAGGGAAGTTTATGTAATTGTAAGGAAATTTACAATAACTTCAGGGGAGACCAATATAATTAGCAAGAGAATATAAATCAGACATAACTTCACAATGTGCTTTAATGAATAGCACTAAGTCGTGTAGGATTAGGTACGATCATTTTTGAGGAATTATAAATTCTAAATAGTAGCAATATTTAGGAAAATTCAGTAATAGGTTTATAAGACTTTCGAGTATTCATCATTATTGGAGCCTCAAGGTGCGACTGCTTTTTTTTGGAGAACTATTTGGAAGGTAGGTGCCCCATCTATTGTGTGCGTGTGTGGTATCTATTCTTATTGTAGCTAATTTGATGAAGAGGGGCTTTAGTACCCCAATAGACGTGGGTTGTGTTGTTTAGTGATGGGGGTGTCTGATATTGGTCCGACACGCTCAAACTGTTGAATTCAACTCAACCAACCCAACAATTGATGGTTTTGCCTATGGTTTAGTCAAATGACGAGTCTCTTGATAATTTTCTGGGAGTGATGGTCGGGTTACAGGTTTTAAGTATAGTCACCAATCGAACCTAACCCGACCAATAAATATTCAATTTTTTGGATTTTTAATTTTTTTATGAGATTAGGTTGCTTATTGTTTTGGTATTCTTGTGTGAAGTTTATGTAATTTGAGCTTAAATATAATTTTAATTGACAAATTCATAACCTTTTGAAGTTCAAATTTGTCAAAAATAAGTATTTTTAATGAAAATAACTATTATAATTGGCTCAAAAATAGGACGGGTTAAACAAGACAGCCCAAAATAAGCAAGTCCAAACCACCAAACCAAATTTCACCCACCCGTGGACCCGAATCACCAAATTCATTGGTTGGTTTCAGGTGCCAAAATTAAGAACCCAATACATGTGGTAGGGTGCTGGGTTAGTGCTAAACTCGACCCAACCCGACCCATGGATACCTAGCGGAGGTAAAAGTGGGTCACTTGTTTCTACATTATATAGTGGCTACGGTATTTTGGTATCAAGTGAGTGATGCATGCTTCTATTCGGCAATTGCCAATGTTGAAACTTTGGTTGTAGATGGATATCAAAGAAAAACGAGTGGAGGATAGCCCCCTCGTGCATACTGTGGTGCTGAGCTGTAGAGACTAGACTGAGTGAATAGATGTACTTTGGGTATTTGGTTCCAATATTCTTAAGATGAAGTCAGCCCTTTTGAACTCTTACTATCTTTACTGTAAAGGATTTATTTGTAATCCACCTTTCAACTTGATTTCCCAGGTGTGCTCAACTTTAGAGTGGAGTCCTTATGATTTGGTATACTTTTGTCCAAAGGTTGCACCCCTTTTGATGCCTTTTGCTAATACATATTTACTCTTTTACTTATAAAATGGGAGCTTTGGTGTATTCTTTTGGTGTTTTTTTTTCTTCCTATGCTGGTATGGAGCTCGATACCTTTAGGATGTTTGAGGTTGCAAAACATTAGAATGACCTTAGCTGTTGTCTTCAAATGTTTTTAGACTGTTTGATAGAATGGCATTTGGGTGACGTTAGCTGTTGTCTTCAAATGTTTTTAGACTGTTTGATAGAATGGCATTTGAGTTTAGGTCAAGGCAGAGCTAAAATTCTTAACTTTGTTT
>JAOTRH010158660.1:0-12939 GCA_034768845.1 Heliamphora exappendiculata | reverse complement strand
AAAAATTAAATAAATAAATAAACAACTTCCTGACCCAAAAAAGAGAAAAAAAAAAAGGAATGATAGATTGATAAATAAACTAATAAAAAACCAATGCTCCATTGTGCATACTCAAGAAATTATAAAATAAGGGAAAAAACATACAGATTTGTTGTTTTTAAGTCCTACAATAACAACAGATACAGTACAAGCATCACGCAGCCAACTGCCTCTTGTTACATTAATACTACATTATTTATCTATTTTAAAAGTTGGCATGTACAAATCCGAAAGGACTAGCCAAGTTTATCGAGTCAACAATTAAAGTACATGGTCCTTTGAAGTTATTTGATTTCCAGAAGATATTCTAGGTTGCTGAGAATCCTGTTCCAAATATGTAATATTGCAGGGCAGAGTAGCTACAATCTAACTATAAATCAGTATTTGTGAATTGTTATGTGAGAATATATTACATGACAAAAGGTTTAAGAAGTTTAATAATGTTAGGATTTATCATTTTTGGGGAAGATGATTTTATATTTCTTATGCTTTTAGTTATGCTTGCTTCTTCATTAATTTATTTCACATGTACAACTCCTAGAAACTTTAACTGTAGACAACAAAAAAGAAGCAAATGGCATAAATAGATTGGGAGACACTCCAACAAACCTTTGTATGAGAAAACAATACTCATAATGGGCCAACATGTTGGGAACACGGGACCTTAGCAAACAAGGGCTCACTATAAGCCAGTTGGCACTCGGCACTTGGCTTGCAAATCTTTTGGGAGGGCCAGTTCTTCAAATATAAGGGTCCTAAATACTCAACTGAACTGGATCTTAATGGGCTCTCTATTTTTCTAGGGACTTGGGGGTGGGGGTGGGGGGCAATTATTTTTCAATTTTCTCCCCCCCCCTTCCCCTTTTCCCAAAAAGTACATCTATTTCTAGTCCATTATATACACGCTTTTCATATATTCAATCTCATAATTGAAGACAGGGTATTGCTCTCCTCAACACCATTAAACTGAACTGTCTAGCCACCCGTTCACCAGTACACATGATAAAATATAGTTCCATTATTTCTTAGGCCTTACCAACAAGAAGACAAGGTCACTTACCTAATTATCTTGATAATCTTCATAAAATAAACTCAATGGATGAAATGAGATAGCTCCATAAAGAATGATTCTTGGAATAGGTTTGGAAAGATGAGACACAACAATATTCAATCACAAATCCATTTCTCTACACAATCACTTATATTTGTCAATAACTTACATAAATAAGGCAATCAAGTCACTTATCCATATCAAACATGCCTCCACTTACAAGTTAGAAGTACATGTACAATAGCACCAATGTAACGAAAGGCTTTCAAATTCACAATCTCAACAAATACCCTAAATAAATCTCAACTGGAATAGGTAGACTATGTAAATCAATACATTACTTTTACCACTACATTTTAGAACATGTAAAAAGATTTTCATATGTTATATTCATTGAATTCACCTCTTGGAGATCCTTCAATGTTTTACACGAAAGATCTCCTATTCCTCTCCAGCTAGACAGCTCAGTCGCTGTTGCATGGATTGAAGGCTGTCCTACTTTGTAATTATTATAGCTGGTTGTCTGCGCGCGGACCACCTTCAGTCCATGAAACATTTGATTTTAGAGTCTTCATGTCAATTTTTTTTCAGGTTCTGGTGGTATGACCTTTTCTGTGAAAGTTCTCTTTTTTATATCTTCTCTCGTGTTTGTTTGGCATTTGATTGCCTTTTATGGGTGGCATTCTCTTAATGCCCTTTTATAGAATCTCATTCACGTATCAAAAAATCATGTTTGATAGCAGTTTTAGAAGTATGAACTGGACTAGTAAGGAAGTGGACCCACATTTCTTGTGTTTGTTTTCCAAAAAACTAATAGGAGTAATATTCCATTGGATTAATAATGCACCAAAATGGGGGATTCGGAAACCCTTGAGGAGGGTAGTATTATGAATCCACTTCAATGGATTAAGTCTAAAATGACCAAATTGCCCACATTCCTCTTTCAAATTTGCAAATCTTTTCTTGTTCTTTTTGTCTTTGAACATGAGAAGGCTTTAGTATCGCCGGAATCAACTGCGAAGAAGACGTCGTCGATGACAGTGGTTGTTTTGGTTGCCGAAAGGAGTGGCGATGGTTGCCATCAACGGAGTAAGATTTCGGCGGAGAGAAGGCATCGAGAAATCGATTGGAGGATGGAGATCAACGATAATGGAAACTTGTCAAGGATACAAAAAACCATTGAAGCCATTGAGAGAGAGAGAGAGAGAGAATGGATGATCATCTGGAATCCTAGAATTGGGTGGATTTGAATAAAAGAGAAAAATTATTTATTAAATAAAGGGTAAAATTTGAACTTAATAACAAGGCATGATTTAATCCTTTATCTAATCTCAATGAGTGAATTTGATAAATTTTAAAAAATATAATAAAAAAAGAAAAAATTGAAATAAATAACATAAAAAATAACTTAGCTTATTCATCTCAGTTTTAAAAATTTTAACTTATTAGCTTATTTAAAAAAATAAAAAAAATATTTCTTAATTTTTTATTACAAGGGTAATCTTAGAAATTAACAAATATCTATCTCACAGTATCCAATCCCACCCAAAACAAACATGGGTTTGTGTAATATATTATATTATCCTACCCAAATTAAATACAAAAAAACTAATCTCACCTCATTTCTAATCCCACATTACTATTAATCTCACTCAATCTACACCGGTTATCAAACGATGCCTTCCTTCTAAATCCAACTAATGACCAAAAAAGCCAAAGAGAAGAGAGCTACCAAGTCGTGCATTTCTTCCTAAAGTTAAGAATGCGTCGCAGGATTTTTCGCAAGTTAAAGGGTTTTTCATTAATTCTACCTCTAATGCCAGACTCATCATTCTTAAGCTTGAGATACCAAATACAAATTCTCTCCCAGAACGATACTTAGGAATGTTAACCTCTGTCAAGGGCATAGTTATTCGTAAACTAGGTAAACCCTTACATCTAGCAGGCTTTTCCACCCATCATCATCTCTATCTCCCCATTTTATCTCTCTCTCTCTCTCTCTCTCTCTCTCTCTCCACTAGCAATCCATCTTTGGCCTTCTTCACATAGCCATCTCAAGGTTAGAATTAGGTGCCCTTATTACTACTATAAATCCATTGACTTAGGGATTTTTAAAAAGAGTTCTTAATCTCTCTTTAGTTTCCAGCAATTATAGTCCTTCCCTAGCTCTCATCATATTATTGTCACTACTTAACCCTACCTAGCCTTCTCAACATAGCCCTCTCTAGGTTTAGGATTTTGCACCCTTATTACTATCATTAATCCACAGGATCCAAGATATTAAAAAGAGATGATGATCTCTCATTAGTTGTCATCGATCATCATCCCCCTCTATTTCTTTTCATATTATTCTCTCTTTAGATGATACTATGTCTCAAAGCAGCTATTATGTTCTCCACAATGCCAACCTTTTCTCTCTTCCCCATTACAGCGCACTCTTGAAGGTTAGGGTTATGTTGTCTTATTACCCTCGTAATGCTAATAGATAAGATATTGTAGGCGTAGGGTGCCGGCGTAAACTAGAGTAATAAAGTCTGGGAAGATGGAGTGCACCACGGTGGCTCGAGGACGCTGGAGGTGGAGAAGGTGAGAACTTACGGCAGCCTAGAGAGAGAGGGTGGCAGTGGAGAGCAACTAGAGATATGAAGAAATTGAGATGATCTGGTTGAGGATGATACGGGTGTCCCATCTGCCATTGGTTTTGCATACATGATCTGCTGGTTCCGGTGGCCCGTATGATATGCTGAGGTGGGTATCATATGGCGTATCACACTGTTTGCAAGTTTGGTCCACTAGATGATAGCTCCTAAGCCTGAAGGAGTTCTGTGTCTTAATCATGTGTCTCTCTCTCTCTATGATCGGTCATATGGAGTTGCTTGGACGCCACTCTATTGACAAACCCTAGAGTTCTCCAAACCACGTACCTCCTTTGTTCCCAAGCAAGGAAGTGCCTAGGCCTTGCTCCCAGCCTACGACCAGGTTAATATTGGAGATGGCGTGGGTCGTGGGCTAGCCCACTTGCCCGACATGGGCCATCTGCCTGACAGGGGTGACCTGAAGGCCTACTTAGAGATTAGCCTGCGGCCTGCTTGCCCAGAGGCAAGGAGATTGGTCTGACGGCCTGTATGGAGATTGGTCCGACGGCCTGCTTGGTCGAAGGCGAGGAGGTTGGCCTAACGGCCTGCATGGAGATTGGCCAGACGGCCTGCTTGCCCGGAGGCAAAGAGGTTGGCCCAACGGCCTGCATGGAGATTGGCCCGACGGCCTGCTTGCCTGAAGGCGAGGAGGTTGGCCCAACGGCCTGCATGGAGATTGGCTCGACGGTCTGCTTGCCTGAAGGCGAGGAGGTTGGCCCAACGGCCAGGCGAGGGGGCTAGCCTACTTGCCCAGAGGCAAGGTTGACTAGATACCCACAGATATATTTGACATGGATATTAGTATTAGTTAAGCTTCTTTACCTTTCTTCATCTCAAGGATCTATAAAATTACATTATTGATATTAGTTTTAGTATGTAGTATCATCTTTACGAACATCATCTTCATTTATCTTTAATTCATACATACAACTAGATTAAGGAAAATCTATCATTTTATGCCATATGTCTCCATCGTGCTTATTTATTTCGTTTTAGTTGGGACTTGGAATTGGTATCCTGCTTCTTAAAATGGACAATCCAAATGAGACAATCACCTTGCATAACCATAAATGTAGTATTCGTGTTTGAAGTTGTGATTTATAGATGGAACATCTACCCCTATAATGTAAAATAAGAATTTTGTGATGATATTTGATAAATTGGTCACATCCATGAGTCGAATCGTAGGATAATGGCTCAAATTAACCCTACTTCTGGTTGTAGAATCTACAAAAATATTGAAGAAAATACACATACTCAAATAAGAAGGCAAAAACAAAACAATTTTTATGGTGTGGATTAATCATAATTCAAAATTTAACTTACTATAGCAAAAATTAGTGAGATGAGAAACTAAGGCCATAAAAAAATAAATTTTAATTGTTCAATTGATCAAAATTCAAGTGAGGAATTGATCTAAGCGACATGTTAGGAAATAGTAATTTTGCTAATAACTTTATTTAAGAAATTTCTTTTTTTGTGCCGCTTGTTTTGACATATTTTATATATTTTTAGTAGTCAAATTTGATTTGATCTTAAATTTATATTTTTAGAAATTTTCTATCAATTAGGAATTTGCTAGGATTCAGCTTCCTTAATAGACTAATTCTTTTAACATATAATTTTTTCATCATAAATAAGTTGTAAGGGCCTTAGGACAAAAGGAGTTAATTTAAGATTAAAGAAATTAAGTAAGTTTTTTCTTTATTGTGTTTGTTATTAGGGAAAGTATCTCTAATTCAAGCTGACTTGTAAATTTAGATGCTAGCATCTTTCTAGTCGATGCGTCTCCTTCCACCAATTGATATCAGAGCTTGCGCTCAATTTCGAATCATGGCACAATAGAAAGTTTGTGATGATCGATATGATGTTATCAAATATGTGTATGAGCAAGATGATACTGTAAAAGTTGCTCGAGTTGAGGAAAAAATGACGAGAATAAAGGAGTCCATCGATGCCTTAGCTGACTAAATGACTACTTAGATCGCTGTTGTCCTACCTCGCAAATTTCCACTAAACCCAAGCTTCTTGGAAGATGATGCGATTAAGTGGCCATTTACTTAAAATCTTATTGCAGATCCAATTGTGGATTGGAATAAACCACCATTATTTTATGAAGAACCATTTACCATTGAAGATATTAAAAAGAAGATATCATGAAACTATTGCAAAAGAATTTTGTTTCACCAGCCATCAGTGTTACAAACTGTCATGGATTGGTTTCCTCGGCATTACAGTTTGGAGAAGGCGAGATTGATTCCTGGTATTAGTAATGATGTCATTGCTATATTAATCGTGAAGGTCTACAATTTTTTCAAGATCATGATCCTTGACTCGAGTTGAACAAGATAAATCTGAAACACAAAACAGATGCAGACAAATGACAGCTTGTCTAAGTTATTTCAAGCCACAAAAACTCGAGGACAAGTTTTCTCAAGCTGAGGAGAATAATGCAGGCAACATGTTAGGACATAACTATATAAAAAATAACTAATCACCTAAAATCTTTGAAGAGATTTAAAAAGAGGAGTTCGAAGAGATAAGTCTTTCTCTCCAGTTCTCTCCATTCTTTTCTTTTTTGAGAAAACAAACAAGTGATTAGAGATAAGAGAATTTAATTTCTTTTCTTTTCTCTCCAAATCACTCAAACCAAACGAAAAGAAATTAAAAGAATTTTCTCTTTATTGTGTTTTCTATTAAGGAGAGTATCTTTAATTCAAGAAGACTTGTAAATTTCGGTGCTAGTGTCCTATTGGGTACACTTCCCTGCATGGGGAATGGACATACACAAACTCCAAGAAACAATAAACAATGACATAACCAAGAAAATAAAACTTTATTCTATTGTCAATATTTATCAACAAAAGTAAACTTTAAATCCTTATCTAAATAATATATCCATTGCCACTGTTAATCTAACTTTTGAATAAAACAGAATTTAGTTGATAGAGACGTTAGGTTTGGAGAAAGCATTTGATCCCATATCTTTGTAAGGATATATAGAAAAGGTTGGAGAGGCATAGGGCTAGAGGCTAAGAAGCACGGATACAGATACGGGATACGAATACGATACGGATACGATGATACGAAAAAATTACGAGAAGTAGAATACGAATACGACTATGATACGTTTGTATTTTTTTTTTTAATTTTAGTAATGTATTATTTATAAAAATAAAACCCAAAATAAAAGTAAATTCATTTGGTTGTTACAATCAAGTATTTAATATATGACAAATAATCAAAATATTAGAGAATAAAAATAAATTAAAAACCTATCACATATTAAAGTTAATATAGTAAAACTTATAATAAATTAAAATTTAAAGCAAAAAATAATCAAAGAAAATTAAAAAATATAAAAAATTAGAGCATTGCATATCTCCACTGTATCCTTCTCGTATCCCCCACGCATCTCTCCCGTATCCCTCACGTATCCGAGCCGTATCCAAAATTCAAAAAAATAAAAAAATTTATTGGATATTTATTTGGTGTATCCGATACGTATCCTACCGTATTGAGCGTGCATTCGCATTCGATACGTATCCGATACGCGTACGGAGCCTATTTTGAAGTATTCGTGCTTCATAGGCTAGAGGTCTCCAAAAAGCATTCATAATCCCCTCTCTGATGCCATAATAGCCGTAGCTTTGTTGCGCTAGCCACTTCCACTTTATCCTTCCGTTTACTTTCCTTTATATTTATCGAACCTGTTGTTAATTAACTGGTACTATTGTCAAAAAATTTTAACTTTGAATTCTCATTCTCAAGGAATAAACATTCCAAATCACTACAGGCATTTGCATCTATATTATTGACACGCTTTAACATAGCTTTCAACAGTTCTCCTGCATTATTTTCTAGAAATATCGTCTATTGTAGTAGATGGATAACAAATTTAATTAAACTTACAAATAGAACAAAGATGCTGCAACTGTGCAGTAAGAACTAGATGAGCTCTCTTGTCACCGTAATCCATAAGCCAAATAATGGAAATGTTCTACTCACAATCACAAATGACATTTCTCTGAAATCTATATCATTTGATGGTACCAAAGCTATATAAGCAGATGTCAAGATACCTTTTCAATGGAACCCTCTTGCCAACTCATTATGTTACCCAAACCTTTCTCAATGGTGCTCCATTAGGACACCACCTTAAACCTATTAGAGGCAAATATGATCCAATTTACTAATTTATTCATTCTTTAATAAATTACGCTTGGTCGTGTCTATATATGATCATTTCATACCAACTTAGTCTTGGTCTTCAGTGTGATAGCAGTAGGCGTTAGGGATAAGTCACTCTTATGTTGCTGAGTCTCACACCCACTGATATCATATTGGGTTATGGTGTCACAGATTGACCCTTAAATTTTAGTTGCTAACCATATTAATAGGCTTAGCAACAAAGGACCAATCTCTTAGCCAGATAACAGATTCTTTTATAGAGGATGTCTAGTTTCACATTATATCATGGCCTTTGAAATTTGAAGTGTGAACAAGCATTTGTTTTCTTTTTGGTTCAGCACATCTATCGTGTGGCTTCTAAAAAGCATATAAATTGACACAGAATACAAATACGAATACGACATGATACAAAGACATTGACAACGATGCAGCGAGGATGATTCCTCCTTACTGTGAAGGCCAAATTGTAATACACTTCATATCATTATCTATAGAATACTTGTAATTTGGTCTAGCATTGCCCACTTCCACTTTCAATTACCACAATTCATGTGAGAATCCTCACCAATACCATGGTTTTAGTTTATCAAGATCTATCATTTGTTTTAGATGTTTTATAATATTTGACTACTCAACAACCTGGAAAACAAACTGAGCTGAGCAAAATGAAACCATGACGTCCTAATCACGTCATAAATCCATTTTATAGAATCAGTAATGCGGAATAAATAAAACAAACAAAAGTTTTATTTTCTTTCCTTTTCTGAATTTGGTAATTTCCTTTTCTTGGATTTGGATTACCATATCCAGAAAACAAACTGAGCTGAGCAAAATGAATAAATCCATTTTATATAATCAGTAAGACGGAACAAATAAAACAAACCAGAGTTATATTTTCTTTCCTTTCCTTGGATTTGGATTACCAAAAAATTCCATTGGTCTTGCTACGAATGTCCTTAAATTGTTCATAAACTTTGTTGTGTTACACCAAAAACAGAAAATATTCCTACAATTGAATTACCTGCGTAACACGTAATTAAACAGAAAAAATTTACCAGAAACGCGCAACACTCCATGGCAAGCAAATTTAACCAAAATTGCCGTTTCTCCTCCATTATTCCCAAATCTATAAATCACAAGGTACCAACACGACTAATTCTTAGACGATCACCAAGTTTTATTAAAACCCTAAAATTATTCGTCCTTATAATTGCGCGCGCGCACAACCACACAGGGAGAGAGATGCTAGAACAGTCGATTAAATGGAGAACATTCAGATTGAGAGCACAAGATGATTAAAACGTACACAAATACATTGCAGACAAAACAGTATATGTGTTCGTGCGTGTCGAAAGAGAAAGAAACCTGTTGGAGGGATTGTGATCATCGAGCAATTGGAAGGAAAGTTTTCGATTCGTAGCGCTACAGCTATGTCGAAGAACAATGAGTAGTCAGGTTTTACAAGACAACTATCGAACGGGAAGCCCTTCAAGCGAGTCATCCTCGTTTTAAAACGCTTGAAGGGTTAAGCGGTAAACATAACCCGTCTAACTCATTTCAACTCGTTTTAACTCGGTAATTCGTTAATTTAATTTAATCCAACTCAATAAAAAAATAAATTAAATGAGTTAAGTGCAATTTATATTTTATTAATTCATTATTTAATTCAACTCAATCCAACTAAAATACGATATATTATTGTATTTTTACATATAGCAAATACTAATCTCATATTTATTAATATATCATAACTCACAAGTTGATATAAATAACAAATATATAAATAAAATAAAATCTTGAGTTTGTTAATTCAAGTACGTATACCAAAAATAAATATTTTTTTTAATTTATTAATTTACAAGAATGCCAAAATTAAAAATAAAGAAAAACTCTCAATATTTCATTAATATCAAAATCTACTTTTAACCTTATGGTTTACAACGTTGTTTATAACAGAAGATAATCTTAACTTTAACTTAAATATGAAATAATCAATCTAAACAGTTTTCATGAAATCAAGGCTAATATAAAAAATATTTATATAATTTATCAAATAAAATACATTTGGAATAAAACTCAATATTGACAACTAAAAATATATACAAACGTACCAAACAGATTACACTTAAAAAAATTGCTTAAAGAAATTTATTCCTAAAATTAAAACTTCCTAAAATATTTTCTACATCACAAGCCCTGAAAAATCCTCGTTTGTAAACTAATTTTTAATAACTAATTTTCTTAAATAAGCTGAATGATGCAAATAAGCTAAAATTAATTAATTGCACAAGTAAAAAAATAAAACAACCACAATCATACACGAAGCGACAATCTTTACATGAAAAAATTCAAATCGAGTAAAAAATCACGAGACCACTCTGGGTCTAGAAAATCAAACATTATAATATCGTTGATTACAAATAAATTTTACAACCCCGACATTGCACCCACAACTAATGATAGTAAGCTTATCTTTGTCGAATTCACGTGCACCAACTCCTGTACTTGACCGCCGCTGGAACCCACCACCATATTTTAATACTAACAGACTCATCTACCAAATTTCAACACTTGAGAATCCTCTCAAATGATTATACGAATCCAAATTGATTGTTGAAACTTTGATTGACTTAGTGATTGGTTTGATTGTGCAGAAACTAAAGAATCATTAAGATATATACTAGCTTGCGAGTATAATGAATAATCTTCAAAATTAATAGTGGCTAGATTTTCATACAAAATATAATGAGGCTCAAATATTAAGAAGCCCTAACTGCCTGTTTATATTAAAACTACCAAACCTTAGTTACTACAGCTTTAAAATCTGTCTCGCCGCACATGATCGCTCGAGCGGTGAAGTCTGAATGTTGCAGATGATGAAATACTGAGAGTTGTATCAGACCGCTCGATAGACCGCTCGAGCGGTCTGATACCACGGGTTATTTTTCGATATTTTATACTCCGTTTGCGTAATCCTGCAATATTAAAGCCATAACTCCAAAAGAACAAGTATCAAAATATCAATGAATTAAATAAATAATTTGAATAATCATTTGTCACAATTTGTCAAACTAAAACTGAATTAGACCACCAAAATCCTTAACAAACCCTATCCTTAGAAAATCACTCAAACCACTAAAGGCTCGTTTGCGTTGAGGTATTAGTCCCGACGAATTGGATAAAAAGACACTGAAACTGACAAATTCAGTTTTTGTTTTTTCGGGTTAATAATCTCATGTTTGTATTATAGGATTAGGATAAATAATTTGGCATATATCAAATTATAAATACTTCATTCATAGTCTTAATAATACCAAGTCCCATTAGTATTATTAGTACTATACTCTAAATTATATTTTTTCTGTATTTAACGGTTAAAAATAATTTTATAAATCTTATCACGTTTTTTATGTCACTCTAATTAAAAATGAACCAAAATTTTTACTATACACATTATTCATTCCATAATTCCCTAGTATTAAAAAAAACATGTGAGATTTACAGTATTACTTATCTCTTCTATCCTATTTAATTACATTCGAAACACTAAACGAGTCCTAAGTTTAAAGAACACCCAACCTGTTCTTTGATAAGGTAAAAACATTAACTGTTTATTCTTTTAATCAGTATTTGTTTGTAGCTAAAAAAATAAAAAGGGAGAGAGAGAGTTTTTGCCTGTTTATAACTGTTTGTACTCAGTTGTTAGGTGGAATGTAGAATTTATATTTAGAATTACAACTGAGTTATTTATTTTTTAGAAACTAGTTTTGAAAAGATGACTCTAAAGCTATAAAACTTTCAATCCATCAATTCGTCTAGATCATAGGCTAAAATTGCATACAAAAAATTTAATTCATTAATTTTGATGATCGGTGAATTAACACTGATGGATAAGTTAAAAAAACTTTTATCTATCAAAAGTAGATTGTCTATAAATAAAAAATAAAAATAAAATCAATCCAATCCATGCCCACACGCACACTTTTTTCGAAAAAATTATTCAATGATCAAGGAAAGCGTGTTGGTATGCTTTGTTCAACTAATATACAAATATTAAGTATTATAATTTTAAAAATAATTTTATATTACGACATAATAATTATTATATATCAATATAATTTTATATTAAAGAAATATCTGACATATATGTATTAATTGAATATATGACAATAGGGGGTGTTTGATAAAGCTATTCTAGTTGTTTTTAATTTTTTACTATTAATTTTAATTATAAGTTATAAGTTTTTTCAAGTACTTACATCATTTGTTATAATTTATAATTATTATTTTTATTTCAATTACAAATTACAATTTTTACTATAAATTATAATCTATAGATTACTAATTTTAATAATACCAAACCCCTATTATATTATTTCCTACCAAATTAATGTTTTTTTGTCAGTCAAAATGTAATCATCAAACTCAATTATGTCAACGAAACGACTCCAAATAGGCAATAAACAATTCTGGGAAGAATTCTAATTTCTTAAAGGGTTTATTTGATTGGTTGAGGATAAATTGATAAATATAAAATATTATTAAATTTAGAGATAAATATGAAATTAAATATATATAATTTTGTATATATAATACTTCGCTTGTACGTATCTTCGATTGAGAGGAAAGGGAGTTAGGCTGGCTGAAATGACAACCTGAGCATTCTCGAAAATGAATAAATATGACAAGTAATAAATAATAATAATAATGGCATAAATAAATAAATAAATAAAAATAATTTGTTGGGGGTACGCGAGAAGAGTATAATCGGGCCAAGTAAATGAGTGTTATGTTAGAATCTGTGAATTTCATTGGCTATAGAAATTCAGAGTTCAATAGCTGAGCAATTATAATTGAATTGGCCATTCAATTGTAATTGTAGCCTGGAAACCAACAGCTTGAGTGGCTGTTGATTTCAGAGCATATACCCTCCACGATGGAAAATGCTCGTTCATTGCATCACTCAGAGGAAGAGGATGGGGCAGGCTCCCGGAAGGAGAAGAGACAGAGCCAGGTGATCTG
>JAOTRH010158649.1:0-12940 GCA_034768845.1 Heliamphora exappendiculata | reverse complement strand
CATATTTAATAAACTAACATATGATTCAATCATATATATGAATAAACACATAACCATTCATTTATCTAATCAAAGGTTTTAAAACAACTATTCAATCACAACCAACAAAAGATAAACAGTATGTGTTACATATTCACCTTCATATTAGAAAAAAAAACTTTAAAAAGGTAAAGTTTGGTGGAATTTCTTTGGTGGAACTTCTTCTTCTTCTTGACTCTCTCTCCCCTTTACTTTCTCTTCTCTCCCCTTTTCTCTTTCTCCCCTTTTGGAATTTTTAAAAAAAATTATGGATTGTCCATGAAATGCTTGAAATCCTTATTGGCTTTGGCTTTGGCTTTGTCCTTGCTTGTGGAGGCCCGTTCTTTGGAGGAGCGTGCACGTTCATCTTTGGCTCCAGCCTTGGCCAAGGCTTCATACTTGGCAGCAATTACAAGGTCGGCTTCCCGTTTGAGTCGTGTCGATTTTTCTTTCTTGGTCTCCTTGGGCTTAAATTGATTTTCCCATGCCTCTTTTAGCCACTTCAAGTGCTCTTCTACTTTCTGTGAATTTGCTTGAATAGCCATGACCAACTCCTTCATCATACTCTTTGCGGATTTGCCGTAGGATGGCATTGTTCGCGTTAACAATGGAGACGATGCCATCATCCATTGTGCGACACAAAGACCGTCCTGCATCCGTGGCACGTTCTATTTCTTTTCTCAAGGAGCGATTTGATTTTTCAATAGATTTAACTTTTTCAGACAAGGAAGAGACAGTGTGATTCAAGCCAAAAAAGTCTTGGTCGACTTTTGCTTGAAAAAAAATAACTTTTCCAGACAGGGAGTTGATTAAAGACACGACCTTAGATAGGTCAACTTGAACAGAAGCAGAGGATGAGGATGCATGAGCAGCAGAAGGAATAGCTGTAGAGGTGGGAGGAGGAGGAACAGAATGTGAGAGACCAACATGTGTGGGAAGAGGAGTGTGTGAAGCACCAGGAGTGTCAACAGGTGAAACAGGAGGAGAATCAAGGTCAATGGAAAAAGAGGAAATATCTTATGGTGCACGAGGGGGAGTCCTGGTAGACACAGGAGTACCTCAACGAGAAATAGTTCAAACTCCATCCACATGTGCAATTTGTATATATTTTAGGGTTGAGCTACTATACAGGTCATGTTTAGAAAAGGCAACAACCTTTTCCTCAGACAAATCAATGCCAAAGTGGCAAAAAACACGGGTGAGGTACATCACATGTGATAAAGAGAAATTTTTCTTGCTATGGGAGTGGAGCATGTGAGAAATGAAGAGAAATCCTAAATCTAGTTTTTTTTCTTTTCGAGAGTGCACCACATGATGAAGATACGTATATAAGATACGTCACCAAATTTTCCCATCTGGAAAAAAAAATATGATTGACCATATAGTGTAAGAGGCGAATTTCTGGTTTCAATGAATTAGCCTCTAAAGGCTTAGTGGGATCGATATCGTCATTTAAAAAAATATTTTTAACAGCATCAAAAAAGGAAAAGCCTTCAACCTCAATAGGTTTTTGGCTATGGTAGACGCAGATTTCTCCTTCAGCAATCCCAAGAATTTCATTCAAAGATGATGGGGTCAAAATAATGTCTTCACCATTCACCCAAGTGGTGATGGTAGTGGTCGAAATCTGGGATATGTGGAAGTGTGCATAGAAAGACTTAATCAAAGTGGGATACTGCGGTTCATAGATTTGGAGAAGCCTATCCCACCCAAGGCTTGAGAAGAGGTCCTTAAACCTCATTTCAATGGAGTTAAAGAATTCAAAATATGTAGCGCGACCTGGCGCTATTTTGCGATTCAAAAAAGAAGAAAAGAAGAGATGATGGATTTTTTGGGTTTGAAAAGAAATTACCTCTGAAGAGGCTACACTCTGTGTGCGGTTGCCATCGCTGTTGCCGTCGTCGTCTTCTTTTTCTTCGAAGCTCTAGGGTTTGAAGAACTCTCGTCGGCTTGTCGTTTGGAACCCTTTCCCATCACTTTCGGCAACATTGTTGATAGGTGTGGGTTTGATGAAGAAGATCAAAAAAGAAGAAGATGGGGAGTCGAAATAAGGGTTTGAGAGAAAAATAGCGGGAGAAAAATAGTTTTTATAGAAAGAGAGAGGGAAGAGTGTGACTATTCGTGGGACCGACGCCTCTTTTATAGGCATAATGATTTGTGTCGACACAAAATTCATTTGGTGTCGACACTTTTCATATCGAGTGTGGCTATAGAAGACAGGAACTGGTGCCGACACATTCGGCCATTTGGGTCGACACGATTAAGATTTGTGTCGACACAAATTTATCGAGAGTCAGAGAACCAATTGGTGTCGACACTTAATAGAATGAGGTCGACACATTTTCTCGCAGTGCTACTTCTAAACAGTTTTGTGTCGACACTACACACATTTGTGTCGATATTTTTTTCAAGTTGTGTCGATACATTTTCACATTCAGAAAAGAACATCAGGCATTTGAAATGTAATAAAAAACATGGTTAGTATAGCATATAAGTCATAAATTTGGAGCACATAACATACTAAGTTATCTTCTAATATAGCATATTCTTTCTTCATTTAAAAGTTTTGTGAAAATATCTGCTAACTGGTAATCGGTGCCTATAAATTCAAGTTCAATGCTTCCTTTTTGCGCATGATCTCTTATAAAATGATATCTAATCTCTATGTGCTTTATTCTTGAGTGTTGTATAAGATTCTTTGATATATTAATTGCACTTGATTTATCACATCTAATAGGAATATGATCTAAGTGAAAACTATAATCCTCTAGTTGTTGTTTCATCCAAAGACCTTGTGCACAACAGCTTCCAGCTGCAATATATCAGCCTCGGCTATAGATAAGGCTACTAAGTTTTGCTTTTTGCTGAACCAAGAGATTAGTGAGTGTCCTAGGAATTGACAAGTGCCACTGGTACTTTTTCTATCTACTTTGCATCTAGCAAAATTAGCATCTAAATAACCAAATAAGTCCAAGGTTATTCCTCTAGGATAGAATAATCTTAAGTTTTGTGTTCCTAATAGGTATCTAAGGATGCGCTTAACAGCGGTCACATGTGATTTCTTAGGATTATATTAAAATCTAGCGCACATGCAAACACTAAACATAATATCCGGTCTACTAACAGTTAAATATAAGAGGGATCTGATCATACCTTTATAACGTTTTTCATCCACTGCTGTGCCATCTTCATCTTTATCAAGCTTCTTTGTAGGACACATTGGAGTTCCTATAGGCTTTGCCTTTAGCATATCAAACCTCTTCAATATAACCCTTGTGTACTTAGCTTGGTTGATGTATATTCCTACTTGAGTTCGTTTTATTTGAAGTCCTAGAAACTAGTTGAGCTCACCCATCATGCTCATCTCGAATTCTCCCTGCATACAGTTAGCAAAGTTCTTACAAAAAGATTCGTAAGTTGCACAAAAAATTATATCATCTACATAAATTTGTACAACTAGCATGTCACTCTTGAGACTTGATAAAAAGGCTGGTATCAATTTTTTCTCTAGAAAGCTTATTTTCAATCAAAAATTTGCTAAGCCTTTCATACCAAGCTCTAGGTGCTTGCTTTAAACCATAGAGAGCTTTGGTAAGTTTGTAAATATGGTTTGGAAAATCTGAATTTTCAAAGCCAAAAAGTTATTTCACATAAACTTCCTCCGAGATAAAACCAACTAAAAATGCACTTTTGACATCCATTTGATAGAGTTTGAAATTTTTAAAACATGCAAAGACAAGCAACATCCTAATGACTTCAAGCCTAGCCATAGGAGCAAAAGTCTCATCAAAATCGATGTCTTCTTCTTGATTATAATCTTGGACTACAAATTGAGCTCTGTTCCTAAGAACTACTCTATTTTCATCCATTTTATTTCTAAAAATCTATTTTGTACCAATAATAGAGTGTTTTTTAGGTCTTGGGACTAAAGTCCAAACTTTATTTCTTTCAAATTGGTTTAGCTTATCTTGCATAATCAAGATTCAAAATTCATCGTTTTCGACTTTCACAAAATGTTTTGGTTCAGTCTGAGAAAGGAATGCTAAATTTTCACAAACATTATGTAGAGAAGAGCGAGTTTTGATACCTTGAGAAGAATCACCAATTATTAGATCTTTTGGGTGACCATGAGCATACCTCAACTCTTTAGGTAAATCTAAATTTTTTAGATTTTCAGATTCTGCTATTTGTTGAAGTGCATTTTGTTGTAAATTTTTAGCTTCCTTTTGATTTGGCTCTTCTTTTTTCTTAATAAAGATATCCTCCATACCTCTTTATATGTCTACAAGGTTATCTTCACATAAATTTTTTTAAAAACTAAGGTTAGCTTCATAAAAAACAACATGTATAGATTCTTCAACAACTAGGATTTTTTTGTTAAAAACTCTATACGCTTTGCTAGATATAGAATATTCTAGAAAAATACCTTCATCAGATTTGGCGTCGAACTTGCCCAAAAGTTCTTTGTTGTTATTTAAAACAAAATATTTGCACCCAAAAGCGAGAAAATAACTGATGTTAGGTTTTCTTTCATTCCATAACTCATATAGAATTTTCTTGAGAGAAGCTCTTATCATAACTCTGTTTATGATAAAATAAGCGGTATTTACAGCCTTTGCCCAAAAGTATCGTGATAAATTATTTTCACAGAGCATGGTTCTAGCTATTTCTTCTAATGTCTTATTCTTTCTCTCAACAACTCTATTTTGTTAAGAGGTTTTAGGATGAGAGAAATTATGGTTAACACCATTTTCATTACAAAATTTTTTAAAATTTTTATTTTTAAATTCTCTACTATGATCACTTCGGATACTAGTGATTTGAAAATATTTTTTATTTTGAACTCTCTGAGACAGTTTTGTAAAAGAGGCAAATGTTTCATCCTTATGAGCTAAGAAAAACACCCAAGTATATCAAGTGAAGTCATCTACAATAAAAAATATGTATCTCTTGCCTCCACGGCTTAAATTTCTTGTTGGACTAAATAAGTCAATGTGCAATAGTTGTAATAGTCTAGAAGTTGAAATCTCAATTTTAGAATGAAAAGAACTTCTAATTTGTTTTCCTTATTGACATGCATCACATATTTTGTCTTTTTCGAATTTGATTTGGGGTAACCCAATCACCAATTTCTTTTTAAAAAGTTTAGAAATTAAGTTCATGTGTGCATATTCAAGCCTTATAAGGCATAACCAACTATTATCACTCAAGGCGGCTAAGGACTTGGTGTCATTCTTAGAAAGATCATTTAGAGTAAATATATAAATATTTTCATACCTATGACCTTCAAGAATAACTTTGTTATTGGTTGAATCTGCAATAACACACTTAGCATGATCAAACACAACTTTGTAGCCTTTGTCACAAAATTGGCTTATGCTAAGAAGGTTATATTTCAAACCATCGACAAGCAAAATATTTTTAATAGAAGGGGAAAGAATTTTACCAATGCAGCTAATTCCTATGATTTTTTCTTTGCTATTGTCTCTAAAAGTCACAAATTCACCATCTTTTGGCTTAAGAGATGCTAACACCGATTTGTCGCATGTCATGTGTCGTGAGCAATCACTATCGAGGTACCACATCTTCTCCTTGAATGCAAATTTGAGACACACCTGCAAGGAAAATCAAGTTTTGATTTTTGGTACCCAAATTTTCTTGGGTCCTTTGATGTTAGTTTCTTGAGGGTGTTCCTTTAGGAACCTAAGCCTTTTAGACAAAAACATTAAGAGATTTTTTATATGGGCAGTATGTGACAACGTGTCCATGCTCATAACAGTGGAAACATGTGGCATTTGAATAATTTGATGATGTCTTGACAAAAATATTGCTCAAGAATTTTTATTTCTTTTTGGGATTATAACCAATTCCAGTTTTGTCAAAAATATATTTTTGCATTCTAAGAAATTTATCCAGATTTTTCTTTCTTTGAGTGAACTTATAAATAGTTTTTGTAAGATCCTCAATTTTTTTACTCAAAATCTTATTTTTATTTTTTAAATCAAAAACTTATTTTGTCAAAACAGATTTTTTATTTTTTCAAATCTCTATTTCAGTTGAGGAGGAAAGAACTAATTTTTTTTAAATGAAATTTTTAGCACTTAATTTTCTCAGCTCATCATGCAAATCTTCAAAAGTATTTTGCAGTTTTTCTAAGAAAAAAGTGTCAGGAGTTACCTCATCATCTTTTCTTGCCATAAGACATAGATTGGCAACTTTATTTTCTTCCTTTTCATTTTCAGAGCTGCTGTCATCGCTTTCGCCCCAAGCAGCTATCATGGATTTTCTTGAAACCCTTCTTGAATTGCTTTTGAGCTGAGGGCATTTAGCTTTGGCATGTCAAGGTTTTAACATTTGTAGCATATTATTTCATCCTTCTTGTGTTCTGATTTAAATCTGCTGAAATCACCTTTGAACTTATTTGGCTCTCCCTTGTATCCTTCCTTCTTGAAGAATTTTCTTCCTGTTTATTTCTTATTTCTAAAAAACTTCTTCAGCTTCTTTGTGATGAGAGTAATGTTTTCATTCTCATCACTAGATAACTCTTCTTCAGATTCTTCATCACGAGTTGAAGACTTGAAGGCAATGCCTTTCTTCTTTTTATTGTCTTTATCATCATCCATCTTGATGTTCGTCACATGGATCATGAGAGAACCTAGAAGTTCTTCTAGGCTGACCCTGTTCAGGTCATTGGCTTCTTGTATAGCCGTGACCTTTGCTTCCCAACTCTTAGGCATGCACCTGAGAATTTTTCTTACTATCTCTGCATTAGAATAAATCTTGTCAAGAGATTTCAGTCCATTTATAATATCAGTGAAGCGAGTAAACATATCAAAATTTGCTTCATCATGCTTCATTTTGAATAATTCATAATTATGAACAAGCAGACTAATTTTTTACCCTTTCACTTGATTGGTACCCTCATGAGTAACTTCGAGTCTATCCCAAAATTCTTTAACGGTGTCACAAGTAGAGATCCTATTGAACTCGTTTGGGTCAAGGGAACAGTACAGGAGATTCATAGCTTTAGCATTTTTTTGTATCTCTCATATGTCATTTTCAGTCCATTTAGCCTCAGGTTTAGGGACAGCAACCCCTTCAACAGTTTTGGTGAATCTTTTGGATCAATTTATGATAACCGGCCAAATGTCATAATCTGCAACTTGAATATAAATTTTCATTCTAACCTTCCAATAGTTATAGTTTGTTACATTGAACAAGAGAGGTCTATTTGTCGATTGACCTTCAGATTGGATAGGTCTGTTGTTAGTGGTTGCCATATAAAACTCTTAGACTGTTAAGTCAAAGACAAGAGCCCAAGCTCTGATACCAATTGTTAGTTTGAGGCAATCCAATAGGGGGTGAATTGGATCTTTAAAAAATGATAAATTAAAAACTATTTTGAAAATCTTTTAATATTGCAAATAAATAAAGCAAAATAAGCAAATAAAAAAGCAATGCAAATATTAAAAGTTGAGGAATAATGAAATAAAACCGGACACCAGAGATTTATAGTGGTTCGGCTTTATCCTATCCTACGTCCACTCCTCAAGATCTCCCTTGAGTATTTTTACTATTCAGAATACTTCGTTGGCGTATTCCAAACCTTTGCAATCTTCAAGGCTTCGCTTGAGTGAATTGAATATTTACGAGCACATTCACAAATCTATTTCAGCGTTAAAAAGATCCTATGAAAATAAATCCCTGATTTCTTCTAATCTCTCTTGAACTCTTCTTTGATGAGTTTCACTCACTCACTCAAAGGATAAATGGTGACCCATCATTGATTACAAAAAATGAAAAGTATTAATAATGAACTCTCACTCTCTTTACAGAAAGATTTACAATAACTGAAAAAAAAAGAGAAATGAGAAACAAGAACTGGAGTAACAGTAATAAATGTGAGCTTGATGATTCTGAGATTGATTTCAAACAATGGAACAGTGAATACAAGTCTCCAAGTGTCTTAAATGCTGAGAAGTTACTCCTTATATAAGTTCTTATGCATTCATGATCGTTAGAGGTAGGTGGAAGCAATAAATGCCAAAAATTTAGCCGTTGAGATCTGCCGCATTTGAATTTTCGTCTCTGGTGTTGACACAAATTGTCAAGGGCAGGATCCCTTAAGTGGTTGGGTCGACACAAATCTTCTGAGGGGTCGACACAATTTCTGCATTCTACCTTCCAACATCCTAGTGTCGACATATTTGAATCTGGTGTCGACTCATTTAAAACTTCAGCATCCGGAGGGATCATTTGTGTCAACTCAACTTGCCTTTGGTATCGACACTAAACTTCTTCAAGAAGCCTTGGTTTTTTTGTGTCAACACATTTGGTCTTGGGGTCGATACTAACATTCTGCCGGCAGGCTCGGGACTTTTGAGTCAACACATTTAGACTTTGGGTCGACACCAAAAATCTGCAAGAGGTCTCGATTATTTTGTGTCGACACAACTTCTATTTGTATCAACCTAAACTTCCGAATACCAAAGGTGATGATCATTTTTGGGTCGACACAAAATTGATTTGTGTCGACTCAACTTTGGTCTGAGAGCTTCGGCTCTTTTGTGTTGACACAATATTTGTTTGTGTCGATACTAACTTTTTGATACCTGAAGATCAACTTGTAAAACAGTTAGGGTGTCAAATCATTTGATCAAATCGTGTTGACACACTTGATAAGTTTCAAGTATACTTAGCCTTTAAAGTATTTGACTTATTTTTTAATTGGGTTTAACTCATAATATTATTATAAAAGAATACTTAAGTGTTTTAATCCTTTTGAGAGATTAGTCATTTTTTTTTGTTAAGGTGTCAATTTTAATTGTTCAAAATGTGTTAACACCTTCATTATAAAAATATAAAGTATTATCCATTTAAATCCATTTATTCTTAAAAAATGAATTTGAAAAGTATCAAAATCAAAATAAAAATGCATTGGACTAACAATCTCTCTTTTTTTTTTTATAATTACAGCCATATTAACATTTTTTAGAAAGCGTTTGAAAATATTTTTCAACAAAGATTCTCCCCTTATCGATATGCCTTAAACAACAAAAAAAATTAATAGCTAGGCATTCATTTTTCATCATAACACATATTTTGAATATGATTTTCAATAAATGATTAAGAAATATAAAAATATGTGCAATGAGAAAAATACTTATCAAAACATATATATATATATATATATATATATATATATATAAAATAAAAAAACATATGATCCAGTCACATATATGAATAAATGCATAACCATTCATTCATGCAATCAAAGGTTTTAAAATAACTATTCAATCACAACCAACAAAAGATAAACAATATGTGTTACATCTTCGCCTTCATATTAGCAAAAAAAACTTTTAAAAAGTAAAGTTTGGTGGAATTTCTTTGGTGGAACTTCTTCTTCTTCTTGACTCTCTCTCCCCTTTACTTTCTCTTTTCTCCCCTTTTCTCTTTCTCCCTATTTGGAATCTTCAAAAAAAATTAGAGATTGTCCATGAAGTGCTTGAAAGATCTAAGAAGACTAAATATTGAGATAAAATGGCAGGAGCCCGGTGAAATTTTGGCAAATCTTAGAGTCCAACCTACTTTCATTGAGATAATTAAGGCGAGTCAACGAGATGATCCACCATTATAGAAAATCAAAGAAAATGTTGAAGCAGGATCACAAACCGAATTTATAATTTATGAGGATGGAATCTTGAGAATTTTTAAGATAGGTTGTGTGTACCCAATGATTTATATATCAAGAAAGGAATTGTGGAAGAGGCTCACAAATCGGAGTATTCAGTACATCCTAGGGGTAAAAAAAATGTATAAAGACTTGAAGAGGAATTTTTGGTGAAATAATATGAAGAGGGAAACTGCTCAATTCGTCTCTTAATGTTTAGTATGCCAACAGGTAAGAGTTGAACATCAGAGACCAGTGGGTCAGTTGCAACCACTTTACATTCTTAAGTGAAAGTTGGAACATATCGCCATGGACTTTGTGTCAGGGTTGTCAAGAACTCAAAGTGGTAATGATTCCATTTGGGTTATCATTGATCGACTGAAAAAATCTGCTCACTTTTTGGCTATCAGTGGTGGATTCTCATTGGAGAGGCTAGCAGGGTTGTATATTAAGGCGATCATAAGGTTACATGGAATCCCTATAACGATAATTTCTGACAAGTACAATAGGTTTGTATCTAAATTCTGGGAGAGTTTACACAAATTTTTGGGGACTAATTTGAATTTTAGCACAACCTTCCACCCTCAGACCGATGGATAGTCAGAGAGAACCATTCAGATTCTTGAAGATATGTTGAGAGCTTGTAGTATTTATTTTGAAGGATCTTGGGATTATCATATACTCTGAGTAGAGTTTTCTTATAATAATAGCTACCAAGCAAGTATTCGAATGGCTCCTTACGATGCTTTATATGGGAGAAAATGTAGATCATCTTTCTGTTGGGATGTGGCCAGTGAAAGAAAGTTATTGGGACCAGAAATTGTATAACAAACGGTGGGCAAGATCTATCTCATTAGGAAAAGACTTCGCACAGCTCAAAGCAGGCAAAAGAGTTATGCAAATAATAGGAGACGAAATTTAGAGTTTCAGGTAGAAGATCATATGTTTCTTAAGGTATCACCATTCAAGGAAGTAATGAGATTTGGAATGCGTGAAAAGTTGAGTCTAGATTTATGGGACCATTTGAGGTCTTGGATCGTGTTGGAGAGGTGGCCTACAAACTCGCATTACCACCTTCACTTGTGGGAGTACATAATGTTTTCTAGGTTTTTATGCTGAGAAAGTACATACCGAATGAAACTCAAGTAATTGATCATGCACTACTACAACTCAGATAAGATTTGACTTATGATGAACAACCAGTAAAGATAGTAGATCACAAACAGCAAGTATTAAGGCGGCGAATCATTCGTTATGTTAAAATTCAGTGGAACAACCACGCTGAAAGAGAAGCCACTTGGGAACTCGAGGAAGAAATGAAAGAAAGATATCCACAACCATTTGAGAACCAAGGTATGTCAAATTTAGAGGACTAAATTTCTTTTAAGGAGGGAGGAATGTAATATCCAAAAAAATAAAAATAATAAATAATGGAAGTGAAAATAATTTTTGGAAAACAAAATAAATATACAAAAATAAAGGAAATGAATAAATATTGAATAAATTGAGAAGAGAAAAAGATTGTATATTTTCTGTATTCAAAACTGTACAATATATGGCCTATTTATAGGCGAATAGAGCTAAGTAAAAAAGAAAATATAATAAATATAGAGAATAAAATAAAATCAAATCAGAATCAAATCTTATATTCTAACATCCCCCTCAAACGCGAGATGATGAAGTCAACTGAAGTTTGGAAATAAGATCACGTAGGCGACCAGGAGGATGAGATTTTGTAAAAATATCGGCAAATTGATATGCAGAAGAGATAGATCGGAGATGTAGGGTGCCTTACTGAAAGTGATGTCGGATGAAGTGACAGTCAATTTCAATATATTTGGTGTGCTCATGAAAGACATCATTGTGAGCAATCTGGATAGCACTCCGATTGTCACAATAAAGAGGGAAATTAGTCGTCTGAAGGGCACTCATATCAGTCAAAAGCTACCGCAACCATAAAAGTTCAACTATAGTATCAGCAAGAGCACGGTACTCAGCCTCAGTGCTAGACCAGGCAACAACAATCTGCTTCTTAGTATGCCAAGAAATGAGGGAGGTGCCGAGTAAGAAACAATATTCGGTAGTGGAGCGACGATCGGTAGGATCTCTGGCCTAGTCAACATCGAAATAAGAGCGGAGCTCAAGTGATGAGCGCGAAGGGAAGTGAAGACCATGAAACAAAGTTTCCTTGACATACCGTAAGATGCGTAGAACAGCAGCATAGTGAGTAGAGCGAATAGCACTCATAAACTGACTAACCAGATGAGCTGCATAGCAAATATCTAAACGGATAACAGTGAGATAGAAGAGACTACCGACTATCTGTCTATGCAAGGTAGCATCATGAAGAGATTCACCATCAGTAGCAAACAACTTAACATTAGATTCAAGCAGAGAATGGCATATTTTGCTGTCAGTCAAGCCTGCTTTAGAAAGCAGGTCAGACGCATACTTTTCCTGACAAAGATAGTAACCATCGGAACTGGATGTAACCTCAAGACCAAGAAATTATTTAAGCTGCCCTAAGTCCTTCATCTCAAAATTCTTACTCAAAAAGTGCTGTAGATCTTGAATACCAGAGATGTCATCCCCTGTAATGATCATGTCATCAATATAGAGAATGATAAGAATAATACCAACATCAGTAGTCCGGATAAATAGTGCAGAGTCATAGGCACTAGGAGCAAAGTCCTGCTGAGCAACAACACAGCTGAATTTAGCAAACCAGGCCCGTTGAGCTTGTTTAAGACCATAGAGAGCACGTCAAAGACGACAGACAGTGTGAAGAGGATGGTCCTAACCAGGTGGAGGATGCATATAAACTTCCTCGGCAAGATCACTATTCAGAAAGGCATTTTTGACATTAATCTGAAATAGTTGCCAATGACGCACAACAGCTACTGCAAGCAAGGATCGAACAAAGGTAAAATGGGCAACAGGAGCAAAGGTCTCCTCATAGTCAATACCATACACCTGAGAGAAACCCTTCGTAATAAGACGAGCTTTGTATCGTTCCAGTGATCTATCTAACCGAGTCTTGATTTTGTAGACCCACTTACATCTAACTGTAGACTTTCCAGAAGGTAAATTTACCAGGTCCCAAGCATGAGTTTTGGTGAGAACATCTAGTTCATCAGCCATAGCTTGCTACCACAGGGGGTTAGCACTAGCCTCACGATAACTGTGAGGTTCATGAAGAGTAGCAAGAGCATAATAACAATGATAATCTTGAAGATGAGAAGGAGGTGC
>JAOTRH010158638.1:0-44559 GCA_034768845.1 Heliamphora exappendiculata | reverse complement strand
AGAATATAAGTTTTATGTTCACAGTTTAGATGAAAATGGACATACCATCAGTACGACTGTGGCACAGAGTTTTAGTAAGCTTGTTTTGGTTACGGGAAACAGATAATAGCGTCGTCTATTGTTCCGACTCTCTGTGCCAGTACACTTTGTGTGTATTGAACGAGACATTTGGGATAATTAATTTAGTACTGACTACTAATTATATAAATTAATTCACACCCCAATGTTATTATGAATAGTGCTTATCCTCTTAATTCTGAAATAATTATTAATTTGCATATATTTAATATTCGTTGTTTTGATTCATTAGAAGGTGCAATTTTATATGGGTCTATATTCCCAGTGAGGTGGATAGCAGTGCTATATATATGGAAAATATTAATTATTAACAGAATCCACATCCCAAAAATTTAGGATTAATGATACCCCCTTAAGGATGCTTATAAGTTTTGACCGGACCAAACCCTGTAGGTGGATTTAATTATCCGACGGTCAAATAAGTTAAGTGAAAGAGCTTAAGAAATATCAAGATGCCGATTAAATTAAATTGTCAGTAATTAAATTTAATTGGCGGGTATCGAAAATCTTAACGTTTGGAGAAATGGTAAGCATTTAATAACAGGAGCTTAATGCAAGAAGGTCTTGAGATTATGGATTAGAGTGCAATTACAGTTCTTTAGTGGTGTGAATGAAAATTACAAAAATCGCTACTGGTTTTTCATAATTGTAGATACCGCTATGCGTCTTTCTTTAATTACAGAAATTGTTGGTAGGTGTTTGTGTTCCACTGGAAGTCTCACTCATAATTACTCCTCAGGTCCCTATTGTAACCTTATATATGCGCGGGTAGACTGAACCAGTTTGAGACTGATACATCATATATCCGATAGATCATATCTCATATATTATTATGATATTATTTTTATCCTTCCAGACTTAAATATATCAGGGTTCTACTGATACGAGTTCTCAGAGGATCGTAGCCCACACTACGTTTGAGGATCGCATAAGGGAATACAGTAGAAGATCTAACTGGAGCTTTAACTCAGAATCAAGTCGTAGTTGAAGATTAGATCGACAAGAGATACTGATCTAAATTAACTTTGGTTGCACGGGTTTATTTTTGATCGTTTGACGTTAAAATTTTTATCTAGAGCCCGATTCGGCGTTTACCCATCTAGTTAATTTTTTATCAAAAATTATTTTACAAAAATAATGATCTTGGCAGTATTGCCTCCAACACTATCCCCTCCTCAGGATCCCATAATCCTGTTATTGCGTCACTGGTCTGTCGCATCTCGTTCACAAGCGGAGGGCTTTCGAATGCCCACAAATTACCTAAATTTGTGATTGCCATTCTTCCTCTTCTCTCCTCATCGTCTTCGATGGCCCATGTATTATCAATTTCCTGCCATATATCCTCTTCGATAAAGTCCACCTGCTGTTCCCGAGCAGGCCAAAAATTGGGCCATTCTACTCGTTGGACTTCAGCACAACTCTTACTAGCCAATAGAATTGCATTTCATCCACATATACCTCTTCCTCAAAAAGCTGGGGAAGGGTAACGCCATCGATCACGTGACCAAACCCATATGGTTAGGCTGGGTAATCCAAAGGCCAACCATCTTCTTCGTTGCGCTCCTCTTCTTCCAGATGAATAGCTGGGAATGCTGTCTGATACCACTCCCAAGTACCATCATTCCATTCCTCCATCCTGTCTTGACTGCCTCGAACAACGATAAATGAGCATGTTGTCGGATCCTTAGTTACTTAAACATGAGGGCATGGTAGGTATGCTAAACAGATATGTTGACTCGGGTCCTCTGATTCCCCTAGAGACGTGTAATTTACCCCATCTTGCCTGGCATGATTTGGCAAGGGGTTAGTTGTTACATTCGGTTTTTGAGTAGCGAATGGGGGCGGGATCACTTTGTTATCAACGAGATTTTGGATCTCATGACGCAGCCTCATACATTTATCAGTTAAATGCCCGTGACCTTGGTGGAAGGCACAGTATTGAGAAGCATTAAATCGTGGTGGTAGGGAATCGGGTACAGGCATGGGGTCCAATGGCTTGATAAGCCTTTTCTCGACGAGTTAACTCAGGGCGGTGGATAAAGAAATGTTGAGGGGAGTGACGACTCTCCTCGGCCTTTGTTGTTGTTGACCATTGTCTGACTGTTGAATATTGTTGGATTGCTAGGCAAAAGAGAATGGGTTCAGCAAGTTTACCTCGTTTGAGCGAGAAATGAGGTTGGTGGCAGTAGACTAGTTTTGGTTATTTGTGGGGAAGGTCCTCCTGGGTTTCTAGCTCAGTTCAACTTTCTCGATATCCCCATACTGAATGACGTCTTCAATTTGTACCCCAGCATCAAACAGTTGTTCAAAGGTAGAAAGTGGCTGAGTAATAAGATACCGTTTTAGTGGAGACTGCAGATTCTTAACCACGATCCTCACTTGCTCCTTTTCAGTGTGCTGGTTTGTCATCTTAGCGGCTTTACCCTTCCACCAAGTCAAGAAATCAACCAAAGACTCTCGATTCTCCTGTCGACTTGTTTCGAGCTCTCGGGTGGTGACGTCCAGTTAAACATTGTAGCTGTACTAACTGACAAATGTCGTAGCTATGCCCTCCCAAGTTTTGGTCTTTGCTACATCAAGAGAGAGGAACTATTTCTGGGCTGCTCTAGAAAAAGATCAGTGAAAGAGCTGAGCCTTCAACTGGTCATCAATTTCCATTGGCGACAGGGTACCAACATACATTTGTAGATTAATTCTAGGATCTCCAGTTCCATCGAACTTCTCCATATTTGGCATTTTGAACTTTTCAGGTAGCTTAGCGTCGGGAACAAACATAGTCCTCCCACATCTAACATGTACTCTTCGATCCCTTTGGCCTTTCTAAGGACCTTCTCCATCCGATCGATCTTCTTAACGAATGCAGATTCTCTGGACTTGTGGCATTGGGATTTTGGGGGTTTTGAAAATGTTTCAAAAATAAGAGAATTCAAAGATGTTTGAAAAATCTTTTAACACCTTGAAAACCAAATTTTGAAAACCAATTTTTTGTTGAAAATGGAGTCGCCACTTAGTTTTTAAAAAAAACTACGAAAAATAGAAATGGCTACTAATCTTGAAAAAGTTAACCAAAGAAAGAGGGTTCGGGAGTTAAGGTACGAATCGAGAAATGTGTTAGGCACCCCATTCGCCCAACTATAAGGTTGGCCTCTACTAATCATCATTGATTCTTTGATATGATTTCTCAAATACATGCAAATAAAAAAATTAGAAACAAAGAGAGAACATCCTAAATTAAATATGAAAAATACATAGTATATGTAGATAGCACTCCAAATTAGAACAAATAAGGAGATAAAATCCTAAGTTGTAAGACATGCAATTTCTAATTAAAAGGGTACATGTAACACACTCGCATGCAATTTTATTAAAATGAACTACATTACCATAATTTGAGTGGAATAAAACATGCTAGAAAGTGTCAAAATTGCCTAAATAAGATTTGCTAACAAGAAATACACTAAACAAAACAAAACTTTTTTTAAAAAGTAACTAAAATATGCACATTATCAAAACAAGCTAAATTAATATTAATATAATGAAAAGATACTTAAAAATAAAAAATGCATGTAAATTCTATGTTTAAAAGAAAATTTACTAGCAAAGAAAAGAAAAAAAAAACAAGAGTGTTATGACAAAAGAGAGTTTGAGAATTTAAAAAGAAAAAAGAAAAATAGAGGAAAAATTTGTAAAAGAAAATGATGCTAAATGAAAAAGGTTAGAAAATATTTATTTAAATTATTAAAAAAAACTTAACTATTCATGTTTACACTAAATGAAAATAAAGTAGAAGAAAATTACAATAAAAATTAGATTAAAAGACTTTTATTATGTTTTTGGTTTAACAAAAGAACAAAAAACGAAGAATAGGGCGAATATTATCAAAAGAAAAGAAAAGGAAATGGAAAAGAAAGAAAGGAAATGGAATATTAAAAGAAAAATAAAACTACATTACAAGGCAAAAAAAAAAGCTACATTACAAAGAAATAAGATGCTAGCGAGGAAGATTACATTACTATTAAAGAAGAGAAAAAGAAAACCAAAAAAGAAATGTTGGGCTAAATATAAAATAAAATGGAGCATTAAACTAATGTTAGAAGAAAAGAAAAGAAAATGAAATATAATGCTATTAGAAGGAAAATTTAACTAAAGGAAAAAATAAATAAATAAATACTAGAATATTAAATTAACATAAAAAAATCGAAGAAATGAAATACTGAAATTAAATGGGTGTAATATTAACAATTATAACTATTTTTATGTAAGTGCTTATATCATAACGATAGCGACATTATTTAGTCGTATCGTTAAATCATGTTATCAGTAATTAATGAATGAAATAACGACAACGTGATATGTGTGAAATGTGGACAAGTTAAAAACTAATAAAGTAAAGAAGACAGCTAAATTACATAAAGTAAACAGGATTAGCTATATAAATAGAAGGAATATGTAAATTGAAATTGAATTTTAACCCAATCGCTCTAAAAGAGAGGAATTTGAGTTAGAAAGACTGAGGATCCAAACGAGGCACCTGAATCGTAGAATCCTCAAATTGGGGAATGTGCTTCAGTCCTCGGTTGGTGATTCCAAGCTAGGGCTTCAAATGTAGGCGTCAGAGATTTGGATCTAGGTATTTCGGCAGGACTTTAACGTCGGGACTCGGAATTGCTCGGCAACTCAGCAGAGCTTCTCTCACTAACCCTCCCACTCAAATTCTGTCCATGAAAACGTACCAGATGTACGGTATTTATAGAGTTCTTCAGCCAATGAAATGCTGCCACGTTTTAGGGACATGTTAGGCCATTTGGAGTTGGCGGTTGCCATAATGCAAGTCGGCAGTTGTGGCGTTGGGACTTGGGGGTTATTTTGAAAAATGTTCAAAAATAGAGAATTCAAAGAATATTTAGAAAAATCTTTTAACACCTTGAAAATCAGATTTTGAAAACCTCTCGTGTTGAAAATAGAGTCTCCACTTAATTTTTGAGAAACACTAAGAAAAACAAAATTGGCTACTGATCTTTAAAACGTTAACCAAAGAAAGAGGATTCGGGGGCTAAGGTACGAATTGGAAAAAGTGTTAGGCACTCCGTTCGCCCAACCATAAGGTTGGTCTCTACTAATCATCATTGGTTCTTTAGTATGATTTCTCAAATGCATGCAAATAAAAAAAATGAAGGCAAAGAGAGAACATGCAAAATTAAATATAGAAAATACATAACATATGTACATAGCATTCCAAATCAAAATAAATAAGGGGATAAAATCCTAAGTCCTACGGTATGCGATTTCTAACTAAAGGATATATGGAACACTCCTAAATGCAATATTGTTAAAACAAATTTAAACTAGCATGATTCAAATAAAAGAGTAAAAATAGCCTAAAGATGCTAAAATTACCTAAACATAGTTTGCTACAAAATGACCTTAATTACTCTAAACATGCATTTAAAAAAATAACCAAAGCATGCATATCACAAACATTCATTTAAAAAGAAAAATATGAACATGATAAATACTAAAAATAAAAGATGCGTAAGAATTCTATATTTTAAAAGAAAGAAAGTCTACTAACAAATGAAACAAAAATAAAGGTATTTTAACAAAAGAGAGTTTGCAAAGAAAAAGAAATTGAATAAGAAGTTTATAAAAGAAAATGATGCCAAATGAAAATGTTAGAAAATACTACTAAAAGAAAACCTAACTATTTACATTTTATGAAAATAAATGAAAAAGAAAAGAAAAGAGAAGAAAGCAAAAGAAATGAAAATAACGATAGGATTTTTACTATTTATAAAAAAAATTGTAATGCCATTTAAAAATGATAATTAACTAAAAAATATTTTTGTAGTTTTTGGGTTTAACATAATAAGATAAAAGAAAAATATAATAGGTGCTCTGAAAAGAAAATAAAATCAAAAAAATAGAGTTTTATAAGAAAAATATATACTAATGTTAAAATAAAAAAAATACTAATTAAATTAATTATTAAAAAATAGCTTAAGAACCTCTTTATGATTTTTGAGTTTACAATAAAAAAAGAAGCTCAAACAAAATGATCATAAGGCTATAAAGAAAATGAAATTTTGTAAGAAAAACAACTATTAACATTAAAAGAAATACTAATAAAGAAAAATTGAATTAACATTTTAATTAGAGAAAAGGCAAGTAATAACAAGTAATAACAAAAGAAAGTAATAAAAGAATGCTTAGAAAAAGAGATTACACTAAAAGAAAAGAAGAGAAGAAAAGGAAAAAGAAAATGAAATTAAAAGAACATTAAACTAAAAGAACATTTAAGCTAATATTAAAAGAGCATTTAAGTTGGTGCTAGCAAAAGAACTGAAATTAAAAGAAAAAAAATGCTAATATTTAAATAAAATATGTAATTAAAACATAAAAGAAAGAGGAAATAAAAATGCTCTAAAGAAAATTTAAAGCTAATAAATAAAGTGGTAAAAAAAGTAAAATTAAAATAATGCTAGAAGAAAATAAACACTAAAGTAATAGAAAATAAAATGGAACATTGAATTAATATTACAAAAAAAAATAAAATGCTAGTAAAATAAAATTAGACTAACTAAAAGAAAATAAAATAAAATGCTAGAATATTAAATTAACATAAAAGGAAAAAAAGAAAAAGTAATGAAATATTAGAATTAAATGGGTGTAATATTGATGATTACAACCATTTTTATGTAAGTGTTTTGATTATAACAATTTACAACATTAACAAGTTGTAATTGTTAAAAATATTAGCACTATTTAATGATTTAACAATTTGAAATAAGCTTAAAATGAAAGTAAGCAAATCAACAAAACAATTAAACTAAGTAAGCTGAAACATGAATTTAAACATAGATGTAGCAATTAATAAGTAAAGCAAGAATTGAAAGGAATACATGAATATTAACCCAATCACTCCAAAAGAGAGAAAATAGAGCTAGAAGGACCGGGGATCCAAACGGAATACCTGAATTGCTAAGGAATCCTCAAATCGGGGGATGTGGGTGAGCAATTTGATCCTCGGGCGATGATCTAAGCTAGGGTTTATAGAGTTTTTCAACCAATGAGATGTTGACACGTTTTTAGACACGTCAGGCCATTTGAAGTTGGCGGCTGCCACAATGTGAGTTGGCGGTCGCCATGTTGGAGTTGGCGGTCGCCATGTTGAAAAGCATTCCACAAGGGTTCTATTGGCGGTCGCCACAATGGAAGTTGACAGTCGCCATGTTGGAGTTGGCAGTCGCCACTTTTAGCTAGGGTTTCCACAAGGTTCTATTGGCGGTCGCCATGTTGGAGTTCGCGATTCAAAATGATTTCATTGGTTTTGAAGTTTTTGGTGATTTGGGTTCAAATACCGAGCTTGGATCACTTCCCGATGATTGAATTGAGGCACCATTCCAGTTGTTTTCATCATCAGATTCACCTAAGATTAGGCGGGGTCAAATTGGGGTGTTGCCATTTCCAACATGGCGGTCGCCTGGTCAAAGTGGTGCTGTCACTGTACCGTGCTTTTTCAAGGTGGCGGCCACCATAATGAGTGTCTTTTGCCGAATTTTTGGTTTCTCGCTTTTTCTTGCCTTATAAATACAGCCCTGGAGGGTCCCTTTTCTGTTTCTTACACTCAGATGATTCTTCATGGATTGATGCATTCTCCCATATTGAATGTCTAAACTTTGCTCCTTTTGGGATCAACTCTTTGTTTCATCTTATGACCACGAAGATCGACGAACCATTATTGAAGGTCGCCATTCAACTTTGGGATCCACAGTCCCACGTCTTTCGGTTTGGCCTTAAAGAGCTCTGCCCTACTGTGGAGGAGTTTGCTGCCATTTTGGATTGACTCCACGAAGTTCTATTGTCGTTCCTACTCCCTTCCTCTCAGTTCGGCAACAGGTGATGCAATTTTGTGGCCTATCCTGGATGGAGGCTTCTCTTCTGACCTCCCGCGACTGTCTTGGCATCCAGTGGCTTATTGAGAGGTTTCATCTTACTAGTGACCTCAGCGATCTCGACTTTTAGCTGCAACATCGTTATGCACTTTGCTTCTACCTCCTCGCCCAATATCTCCTTGTCCCTCCTGATGGGCGTGTTAGTTGTGCCCTGGTTGACATTGTTGGCCAAATGTGGACGGGGAAAGACTTTGTGCCCCTTGTTTTGGCCGAGCCATTGCTGGGCTTGGACGGTGTTTATCGTGGCGAGGCCACCACCTTTGCTAGCAGCCCTTTACTTCTCTAGGTGAGCTCAACATCTTCCTCTGTATCAAGTTCTATGTCATACTGCAAAGCCTTTCTCTTACTGTTTTAACTCTTACTACAGATCTGGCTGATGGAGAAGGTAAATCTTGTATAGAAGCCTCCCATTGACAGGCACAATGCTGCTGCTTTCCTTTACCGCTCGCGTTATCAGATATACGATACTGAGGCATCTTGACGATAGTATCTTTCTTCTCTGACTGACCCAGACATTACCTAGCAGTGCCCCTGGTGGCATATTCTTGCTATGACTCTGACCACTATGGATCACCCTGGTGTCCTGCTTATTGGTCTGTGTCAGACTACCTTCTATTACCCCCATCGGATCATGCGGCAGTTCGATCGCAATCAGATCATCTTCCCCAGCATTCGAGGCCGTTTGTTCTCATCCATACTACGGGCCCCATTTCTATCATCATATCAGGATGCCTGGCCATCTCGCTCATTGATGGAGATGCATGATTTGTAGTGTTTCGATCTTTCTGTTAAGTACAAGACATGGCTAACACAACACAGGGAGAAGAAGGGTAAAGAAGAGGAGAAAGACTTGAGAAGATCTGCTTTGTTTTGAAAAACTTCACAGATTTCTTTTTTTATTTTGTAGAGTTTGAGACTTGTGTGCCCTCCCTTCATTTAAGAACTTCATAACCTTACTTAGAGTAATAAAAAAATCCCCACTTCATGTTTAAGATGGTTCATACTTATCAAAGCTTGAATGTCTTTATTATCAAAATCCATAAATTAATTTGCATTGGTCTTACTCAGATTCAAAGGTGGTTAAAATAAAGAACGTGGCTGGACTTCTTAAAAGAAGCTTCCTACGTATCCCAAAAAGATGGAATCAGGCCGTAACGTAGTTCAAGCTTGGTTTTTGCTCGGGTATTGACACTCTTCTTTTGTGATGCCCTAATTTTTGCCAAGGTTGCCCTTTTGGGTTTTCGGCCTTGCGGGCTGCTCTAACTTTTGCATGAATTTCCTTTTCGATGTTCAACTCAGCGAGCTTTTATTTTTTTTTATTTTTACCTCAAGGATAGTACTTTTTGAGTTAATCGAGATTTACTAGAGTGGAGAACACATTTCCATCCAAATCCATAATGATGACTGCACTACCGGTCATGATGGCTTTGATGACGAATGGTCCAAACTAGTTTAGCTTGAACTTGCCTCTCGGGTCGAAGATAGGAGCTCAGATTTCCTTTAGGATCAGATCTGCTTCTCTTAGATCCTGAGTCTTTGACCTTTTTATTGAATGCTCGAGCTATCCTCCTTTGGTACCCTTGTACATGAAACAGAGCTTGTAGCCTTCTTTCATCAAACAAGAGCAACTCTTCCATCCGGTTCCTCTGCCATTCTACTTCTGAGATATTGGCCTTGGCCACTACTCTTAGTGAGGGAATTTCCACCTCAATGGGGAGTACGACTTCCATCCCATACACTAGAGAGAATGGTGTTGTTCCTGTTGAAGTTCGATTGATGTTCGGTATCCCCATAGTGAAAATGATAGATGTTCTGACCAATCTTTGTGTGAGTTGATTGTCTTTTGTAAAATTTTCTTGATATTCTTGTTTGCTACCTCGACTACCCCGGTGGTCTGCGGCCGATATGGCGAGGATTTGTGAGCCACTAATCGGTATTCTTCGAAAAGATCCAGGACCTCTCCATGAAAATGTGAACCATTGTCTGAGATAATTTCATGTGGGACCTCGTATCGGCAAATGATGTTTTTCTTGATAGACTTAGCAACATGGGAGGCCTTCAATACCGAGTAGGAAGCTGCTTCTACCCACTTGGTGAAAAATCAATGGCCACTAAGATAAACTCATTTCCATTGGATGCCTTCGGTGTTACTCTTCCAATCACGTCAATGCCCCATACTGAGAACGGCCTTGGTGATGTCAGGTTGTACAGCTAAGACGAGGGAACGTGCATAAGATTTACGTGAATCTGACACTTATGACACCTCTTCACAAACTGGGTACAATCTGTCTCCATTGTCATCCAAAAGTGTTCATGTCGTAGGATTTTCTTGGCTAACATATTTTCGCTCATATGTGGTCCACAGACTCCTGTATGTATCTCTTTCATCAACTCTTGACCTTCTTCTACGTTTACGCACAGCTTATTGACCCCAGAATGTCCTCGTTTATATAATTTACCACCGCAAATGAAAAATTATGCAGATAGTCTTCGTATCGCCCTTTTGTCCTTCTTCCTGGCAAACTTGGGATATTCTTCATTCTCTACAAAATTTTGAATGTCAAAATACCATGGGAGTGCGTCAGTGCTTTCTTCAATAGCGGGTGTCATTTCATATGCCGGCTTTCTCTTCTGCTTAATTATCAAAGGTCTCATTCGAACTCCAGGTGGTATGTCAATCATTGATGCTAGGGTGGCCAGTGCATCGGCGAATTTATTCTGCAGTCTTGTTTCATGGGTGAAGATCACCGATTCAAAGCACGGTATCAACTTTTCTAGTTCTTGATGATAGAGAATCAAGGTTAAGTCCCTAACTTTCCATTCTCCTCTTTCTTGTGAAACTACCAGTGCTGAATCTGCAATGACTTCTAGCTTCCTTGCCCCTAATTCTAAGGCTTCTTCCAATCCAGCTAAACATGCTTCATATTCAGCCTGATTGTTGGTAACTTCAAAATTGAGCTTTAGAGACAACAAAATGTGCGATTCATCGGGAGTGACAAGAAAGACTCCTATTCCGTAGCCGTATTGATTGGACGCACCATCAAAATATAGAGTCCACTTATCATCCCCGACTTTCATGAGTTATTCGTCAGGAAATTGGAACTATGTATCTTCATCTCCTTCGACTGGTTGATCGGCCAGGAATTCTGCCACTGCTCTGCCCTTTACTAACTTTCAGGTGACATACTGAATATCGAATTCATATAACAATAGCAACCATCGAGCCAACCTTCCTGTCAGTACTGGCTTTTCAAAATTTCAATGGATCCATCCGAGAGATGATATTTACTGTGAAAGCCAACATGTAATGTCTCATTTTTTGGGAAGCCCACACCAAGGCCCAACATGTTTTTTCCAGCGGCGTGTACCATATTTTTAACCCAGTCATCTTCTTGCTTAAGTAGTAGACAGCCTTTTCGATTCCAGTTTCTCCTTCTTGTGCCAGCATACATCCCATATCTGAGTCAGTCACTGACAAGTAAAGGATCAATGGCCCATCAAGTTCGGGAGGAGCTAAAACAGGTGAATTTTGTAGGTATCATCATTCGGCATCAAAGGCGTCTTGGCATTTCTGATCCCATTCGAATTTAGCCCCTTTCTTCAGCAGACAAAAGAGCATATCGCAGGTAGTTGTCAGCTTTGCGATGAATCGGCTGATAAACTATTTCTTACCCAGAAAATCCCTGACTTCTCGCTCGGTCATCGGAGGAGGAATTTCTAAAATTGCTTTAATCTTTGAAGGATCGACTTCAATGCCCCGTTGAGTGATCATAAATCCAAGCATCTTTCCAGCAGTGACTCTAAAGGCACACTTCTGTGGGTTGAGTCACATATTGTACTTCTGAACCTTTCGAAGAATCTTCGTAGTGCTACAATGTGGCCATCCCGATCTTTAGACTTTACTATCATATTATCCACATACACTTCGACCTCCTTATGTATCATGTCATGCAATAAGGTAGTGGCAGCCCTTTGATAGGTTACCCTGCATTCTTTAGACCAAATGGCGTCACACGATAACAATAGGTGCCCCAAGGCGTGGTGAATGTCATCTTTTCTCTGTCTTCGGGATCGATTAGAATTTGGTTATATCCGAATAAACCATCCATAAATGACAACAAGGCGTGCCCAGCTGTACTATCTACCAAGACATCAATGTGTGGCAGTGGAAAATCATCCTTCGGGCTGGCCTTGTTGAGATCCCAAAAATTCACGCAGACTCGGATACGATTTTCCTTCTTCAGAACTAGCACTATATTGGCTACCCATTTTGGATACTCGGTTACCATTAAGAATCCAACATTGATTTGCTTGGCAACTTCTTCTTTGATCTTCAGAACCCATTCTAGTCGAATTCGTCTTAATTTTTGTTTAACCAGTTTAGCATCAGAGTATAAGGGGATATGGTGCTAAACAATGTCAGGATCAATTACAGGCATATCCTCGTAAGACCATGCAAATACATATTTGAATTCTTTTAATAAAGTTATTAGTTGTTCTTGTTCAACTGATGATAAAGAATAACCGATTTAAACATTTTGCGGGTTAGTTTAATTACCCAAATTTATTGACAAAGTTATTAGTTGTTCTTCTTCTCCTTTTATTTAAAGTTTTATTTTTTCGGGAATAGCCCCGTCGAATTTAAAGTCGTCAGAAAGCGTATGAAATAAATCAAACAAAGCAGAGTAACCAAAAATCTTATTCATTTCATTAAAAATAGAGGGGATTACAAACTTGATGATAAAAGATAGGAGAGGAGCACCAAAAGATGTGCCCTCGATTACAGGTTTCGACTCAAACTTGGACTCAGGATAGACAACCTACGTATTACAAGACTTGAGGGTCTAGTTTTTCACTTCTTTTGCAGCCACGTCGACGATGAGCTTGGTGCAATCTGTCGGTGCGTTGCAGCCTATCACGAAGCAGTCTGATTCAATTATACGTAGCTAAGCCATCTTCTCGTTGAACAGCACTCCCAGGTCGGTACCGTCGAGTTTATCGGCCCAATCTTCTTCTTGAACCTTCTTTTCTTCCTTTTCTTCTTCCACTATTTCTTCCTCTTTTGTGTCAGACAGCAGGTGGTTGAAAAAGATCTCCAACCCTGGCAGCTTTTGATTGGTTTCCTCGTCAACCCATGGCTCTAAAAAATCGCAGTATAGGAAATCTTTCCCTTCCTTGACGAAGAACCCATTAAGCGTTATGAAATATTTACCCTTTTGCCCCCTTCTAGGCCCTTCCACATCTTCTTCCGTTGGCTCATACCCAAGACCACAATGATGCGAAGTCGGCAATACCTGAATGGGTTCTAGGATTCGCTGCAATTTACGTCCCAATCCCATACTTGGGAAGAAGGACATTTTCCTCATCATTGTTACCGCCCGTGGGTTGACATACCTTTTTTCTTCATTAATCAACATCTGAACAGCCTGTTCTTCATCAAATTGAAAACCACTGAGCAACACATCATCTTCACTATGCTGAACTTCCAACAGAGTTGTGCCTTCTCCTCCTCTCGAGGGGTGAATGTTGTCTTCTCCGTGGATAGTCAAAACTGTCCCGTTCTTTATCAATTTTTGTTTTTGGTGAAGGGTAAACGGTACCGCCTGGACATTTGGGTCATGCAGCCACGGCCTTTCCAGCAGTAGATTGAAGGAGGCCGGCACATCTAGTATGTGAAACTCAACTGACGTCTCCAGAGGTCCTACTAAAATGGTGAATGACACCAGTCCTAGTACATCCCTTCTTGTGTTGTCATAGGCTCCCACCCCTTGATTGTAGGGAGTGAACTAGTCGGGCCTCATCCCTAAGCAGACGGTCATTCTCAATGGGGAAACGTTCAAGGCAGACCCATTGTCAATGAGGGTTATCAGGACCCATTTCTCTAGGCACTTGACGGTGATGTGAAGTGGCTTGTTGTGACTTTTTTCTTCAGTAAGAAAATCCTTATCAGAAAAGGAATTAACTTTTGGTTAGGAAGCTGGCAGAATAAGCCCAATGAGCTGCTCGAGAGTTGCATCTATTGGGACACTGGTCTTGTTTAACACCCTAAAAATAGCTTGCCTGTGCTTATGCGAAGCCATCAATAAGCCTCAGATACTGATGTTGGCTTGCGGCTTTTTCAACTATCTCAATACAGTATCATCCTTCTCCTCTTGCTCTGTCTCTTTCCCTTTTTCACTTGGCTGTCCCTTCTCTAGCTGAGCTGGCTTAAAATGTCGTCCACTTCTAGTTAGGTGTTCCACGCCGTCTTCGGGATCCCATAATCCTGGCATCACATTATCAATCTGTCTCACTTCGTCTATGTGTAGAGGGCTTTCGAACGCCCATAGATCATTTAAGTCAATAAGGGCAGCCATTTCCCTTCTTTTCTCGTCATCTTCAATAGCCCATGTATTATCAATTTCCTCCCAGATGTCCTCTTCAATAAAATTCACTTGCTATTCCCGAGCAGCCCAAAAATTAGTCCACTCTACTCCATCTGATTTCAACGCGATTCTTACCAGCCAGTAGGATTGCATTTCATCGACGTACACTTCCTCCTCAAAAAGTTGGAAAAAGGTGATTTCATCAAGCACATGACCAAACCCATAAGGTCGACTCGAGTAATCTTATGGCCAGTCATTTTCTTCATTGCGCTCCTCCTCTTATTGGTAGATTTGGGTTATCGGTTGATACCATTCCTAGGCATTATCATTCCATTCTTTCATCCTATCTCGACTGCCTCTAATCATCATGAATGAGCATGCTATCTGATCCTCGGTAGACGAAACACGAGGGCGTGGCAGGCATGCTGAACAGAAATATTGGCTCAGGTCCTCTAATTCCCCTAGAGACATATAATTTACCCCAGCATGCCTGGCATGATTCGGTAGTGGGTTAGTCGTGACATTCGGCTTTGGGGTAGCAGACGGTGGCGGGATCACCTTGTTGTCAATGAGATTTTGGATCTCGTGTTGGAGTCTCAAACACTTATGAGTTAGGTGCCCGTGACCTTGGTGGAAGGCGCAGTATTGGGAAGCATTAAACCTTGGCGATAGGGGGTCAGGAATAAGCATGCGGTCCAATGGCTTGATAAGCCCCTTCTCGATGAGTCGACTCAGGACGGTGGATAATGGAATGTTGAGGGGGGTGAAGACCTTCCTCAGACTTTGTTGCTCTTGGCTATTATCTGATTGTTGGGCATTATTGGACTGCTGGGCAGAAGGAGATGGGTTTAGCAAGTTTACCTCATTTGAGCGAGACACGAGGTTGGTTGTAGAGGACTGATTTTGGTTGGTTGTAGGGAAAGCCCTTCTTGGTGGTTTCTGACTGGGTTCTATTTTCTCGATGTCACCAAATTGGATAGCATCCTCAATTTGTACCCCAGCGTCGAACAACTGCTCAAAGGTAGAAAGCGGCTGCGTGATGAGGTAGCACTTTAACGGAGACTGCAGATTCTTAACCACAATCCTCACCTGCTCTTTCTCAATGGGCCTGTTTGTTATTTTGACGGCCTTACCCCTCCATCGGGTCAGGAAGTCAACAAAAGATTTCCTATTTTCCAATCGGGTCATTTTAAGCTCTCGAGTAGTTACATCCAGTTGGACATTGTAACTATACTGGCTAATAAAAGTCGTTGCTATGTCTTTCCAAGTTCTGGTTTTTGGCTACATCAAGGGAGAGGAACCATTTTTGGGCTGCCCCCGAAAGAGATCTGTGAAAGAGATGAGCCTTCAACTGGTCATCAATCCCCATTGGCGATAGGGTACCAACATACATTCGGAGATAAATTCTGAGATCTCCAGTTCCATCAATTTTTTTCATATCTGGCATTTTGAATATTTTTGGCAATTTAGCATCTGGAAACAAACATAGTCCCCCCACATCTAACATGTATTTCTCGATCCCTTTGGCTTTTCTAAGGACCTTTTTGATTATGTCGATATTCTCAATCAGTGCAGATTCTCTAGACTGCGTAGTGTTTTCCTCCTCAACTATCACCTGAAGAAGGTTCTGTGGTGGTGGTGGAACAACTTGCGGTCCATCGAGAACCTGGTTGTCATCCCAAAAGTCCTCTCCATTCTCGTTCATCTCATCTGGCTGTCCATTCGCAACAGAGATACGGGCCTGAATTGCCTGGATATGTGCCTGATATTGCACTTGAGCCTGGGTCTGTTGCTCTACGGCTCTTTGTATATCAGTAATTTCCCTCATTAGGGATGCCAGATTCACCTCATTTTTTGCCATTTCAGTTAACTCAGTTGGCTGTTCAGATACCCTACAAAGTCTGCCTGTCACTGATCTTTCCCAGACATGTGTTGACTATACTTTTCTCGGCCCAATGGTAATCCCACAGAGAAACCTGGATCCCAAAAGAAAAGTAACTAGTATCCAATTCTTCCCGGTCAGGCATTCTGACAATAGGTAGCAAATATCTCAGATTCTCAAAATAGTGAATCATGAGCAGATAAACACGAAGACTGAAACAATGCCCCTGTTGGGCTCGTGCTGGCGGCATAACAGGATAACTTGAAAACCAGAAAAACGGTTAAGGAGGGGAAATCAACTGAATTCTAGAGGGAAAGCTCATCTAGAACGGGAAAACGGATAGCACTTCGGTAGGGAAACAAAGCAACGTTGACTGGACCAGTTTAACCTAAAAATTCTAAAAAAAAATGGATAGCATGACGGTTGGGAAATAACTCTCACAGATATGACAAAGGTTTGAAAGAAAGGAGCCTATGTAAAAAAAAGGGGGAAACCAATGACCCGGGAAGATCCCGGAGGGGAAAGAAACCTCCTTAGAAATATTAAAATAAAACACAAGCATGACCCTGGGAAGAAAACTACGGTAAAAAAACCGAATGTGATAATAAAAAAAAAAACAAAACCAGGGTAAAAACCCGAAGGAAAAGCTAGCCTAAGCAAAGGATAACAGAAAACCCGAGTCGAACCCAGAGAAAGAACTAGCCTAAACTTGATCAAAACAATTCTAACAATATACAAACAAAACATACAATGAAGAAAAACACATAATTCTACTAGGATTAGCAACACCTAATTGGGGGGTTCTAAGTTCACTATATGCAAAAGGCCAGTTTTGGTCAATCGAACAGGGTACCTTCTGAATAGAGCCGTGTATATACCTCACATAGCTGGAGTGGTTCAGGACATCATCAAACGGTACGCCCGAACTCTTTTACTGCACCTATGATAGCGTACAGTCAGTAAGGGTTTCCCGTCTTCCCAACAATTCTCGAAACGGATTAACATTTAGGGCATCAGGTCGACCTGGCAGAGGGAATTGAAGAATAATGCATATGCATGCAAAAATAAAAATGAGAAATCTTATTAAGAACCAATTATAGTTTCAAGTCTAGCCCTTTTATTTGATTTTATAAACCAGTCCCCAGTAGAGTCGCCAGACAATACAATGGCATTGGGACTTAGGGGTCATTTTGAAAAATGTTCAACAATAGAGAATTCAAAGAATATTTAGAAAAAAAATTTAACACCTTGAAAACTAAATTTTGAAAACCCCTTGTGTTAAAACAGAGTCGCCACTTAGTTTTTGAGAAAAACTAAGAAAAACAAAATTGACTACTGATCTTTAAAATGTTAACCAGAGAAAGAGGGTTCGGGGGCTAAGGTACAATTTGAGTAAGGTGTTAGGCACCCCGTTCGCCTAACCATAAGGTTGGCCTCTACTAATCATCATTGGTTCTTTAGTATCAAATGCATGCAAATGCATGCAAATAAAAAAATAGAGAAAAGAAAGAACATGCAAAATTAAATATAAAAAATACATAACATATGTACATAGCATTCCTAATCAAAACAAAAAAGGGGATAAAATTTTAAGTCCTACGGCATGCGATCTCTAACTAAAGGGTACATGGAACACTCCATATGCAATATTGTTAAAACAAACCTAAACTAGCATGATTCAAATAAAAGAGTAAAAATAAGCTAAAGATGCTAAAATTACCTAAACATGATTTGCTACAAAATGACCTAAATTACTCTAAACATGCATTTAAAGAAAATAACCAAAACATGCATATCACAAACATTCATTTAGAAAGAAAAATATGAACATGATAAATACTAAAAATGAAAGATGCGCAAGAATTCTATATTTTAAAAGAAAAAAAGTCTACTAACAAATGAAACAAAAATAAATGTGTTTTAACAAAAGAGAGTTTGCGAATTAAAAGAAAAATATGCCAAATGAAAAGGTTAGAAAATACTACTAAAAACAGCCTAACTATTTACATTTTATGAAAAGAAATGGAAAAGAAAAGAAAAAAAAAGAAAATAACGATAGGCTTTTTACTATTTATAAAGAAAATTATAATACAATTTAAAGATGATAATTAACTTAAAAGTCTTTTAGTAGTTTTTGGGTTTAACATAATAAGAGAAAAAAAATAGATGCTATGAAAAAAAATAAAATCAAAGAAAATGGAGTTTTATAAGAAAAATAGATACTAATGTTAAAATAAAAGAAATACTAATTATATTAATTATTAAAAGATAGCTTAAAAATCTCTTTATGATTTTTGAGTTTACAATGAAAAAGAAGCTCAAACAAAATGATCATAAAACTATAAAGAAAATAAAATTTTGTAAGAAAAACAACTATTAACATTAAAAGAAACACTAACAAAGAAAAATTGAATTAACATTTTAATTAGAGAAAAGACAAGTAAGAAAAACTTATAACAAAATAAAGTAAGAAAAGAATGCTTAGAAAATGAGATTACACTAAAAGAATAGAAGAGAAGAAAAATAAGAAGAAAATGAAATTAAAAGAACATTAAACTAAAAGAACATTGAAACTAATATTAAAAGAGCTTTTAAGTTGGTGCTAGCAAAAGAACTGAAATTAAAAGAAAAAGAAAGAAATGCTAATATTTAAATGAAATATGAAATTAAAACTTAAAAGAAAGAAAATAAAAATGCTATAAAGGAAATTTAAAGCTAATAAATAAAGTGCTAGAAAATGCAAAATTAAAATAATGCTAGAAGAAAATAAATACTAAACTAAAAGAAAATAAAATGGAACATTGAATTAATATTAAAAAAATAAAATAAAATGTTAGTAAAATAAAATTAGAAAAGAAAAGAAAATAAAATGCTAGAACACTGAATTACCATAAAAGAAAGAAAAAGAAAAGCAATAAAATATTAGAATTAAATGGGTATAATATTGATGATTACAACTATTTTTATATAAGTGTTTTGATTATAACAATCTACAACATTAACAAGTTGTAATTGCAAGAAATATTAGCACTATTTAATTATTTAACAATTTAAAGTAAGATTAAAATAAAAGTAAGTAAATCACCAAATTAATTAAACTAAGTAAGCTGAAACATGAATTTAAACATAGATGTAGCAATTAATAAGTAAAGAAAGAATTGAAAGGAATACGTGAGTATTAACCCGATCACTCCAAAAGAGAGAAAATTGAGTTAGAAGAACCGAAGATCTAAACAGAATACCTGGATTACTAAGGAATCCTCAAATCGGGGGATGTGGATGAGCAATTTGATCCTTGGGCAATGATCCAAGCTAGGGTTTGGGACTATCGGAGGCTCGGGTCTCGGTATCTCTACAGGGTTTCGGTGTCGGGGCTCGAAATTACTTGGCGACTCGGCAGAGCTTCTCTCACTAAAGCTCTCTATATTTTCCTGTCTTGAAAATGTACCAGAGGTATGGTATTTATAGAATTTTTCAACCAATGAGATGCTGACATGCTTGTAGACACGTTAGGCCGTTTAAAGTTGGCGGCTGCTACAATGTGAGTTGGCGGTCGCCATGTTAGAGTTGGCGGTCGCCATGTTAGAGTTGACGGTCGCCATGTTGAAAAAGATTCCACAAGGTTCTATTGGTGGTCGCCACAATGGAAGTTGGCGGTCGCCATGTTGGAATTGGAGATCGCCACTTTTGGTTAGGGTTTTCACAAGGTTTTATTGGCGTCGCCATGTTGGAGCTGGCGATTCAAAATGATTTCATTGGTTTTGAAGCTTTTAGTGATTTGGGTTCAAATACTGAGCTTGGATCACTTCTCGATGATCGAATTAAGGCACCATTCCAGTTGTTTTCATCATCGGATTCACCTAAGATTAGGTGGGGTCAAATTAGGATATCTACAGCGGTCGCCATGTTTTTGAAAGGTTCCACAAAGTTCTATGGCGTTCACCATGATTCAAGCTGGCGACCGCCAAAATAAAAGGTGGCGGTCGCCATATTTTGCAAGGGTTTCCAAGAGGTTCTACTGGGGGTCGCCACAATGAACATGGCGATCGCCTTACTTGGGCAGCAAGTTTCGATGGTTCGATAAAATTTTATTGGTTTGAAGTTTTTGAGTTTAAATACCGAGCTTGGATCACTTCTCGAGGATCGTACTAAGGCACTATTCCACCTGTTTTTATCATCGGATTCACCTAAGATTAGGCGGGGTCAAATTGGGGTGTTTACAGTTGCCCCTCTTTGATATAACTTGCATAGCAATGCGTGAAGCAAGTTATATCAAAGACCTAGTGACAACAACCATTTGACCGAGCCGTCAATCTTAGGCCACAAGCATACAAGTATGTATATGATGTTGGTCATACTCGAATTTTTATCGAGCTGCCTACGTACCCCTTTGTTAGGGATCAGACCAAAACGTATTTCACGGGCCAAATGCAAAAATGATGCATGACAAGTATAGTGTAATGTAATGCGAGTCAATTTAGGGTCATGAGGAGGACCGACCGACGAGTCAGTTTAGGGTCATGAGGATGACCGACGAGTCAGTTTAGGGTCATGAGGAGGACCGATGAGAAAAATATTAAATTAATAAGTCGGGTTAAGACCTAAAAATTTGGGAAGAAAGTAGGATTAAAATAACTAAAAGCCAATTTACGACTTAAAAATTAAATTTATCGTAAAAGATAATCACGAATTAATGGGTCGATTTAAGACATAAAAATTCGAGGCGCAAGATAAAAACATTTAAAAGTCAAATTACGACTTAAAATTAAATTTATCGAAAACAAATTATAATGCAAAATTATTTTTGGAATAAAAAATGTAAGTTAAAGAAAAAATTTTCTTTAAACACACAAGATTTTCTTAAAGAAAAATTTATAAAAACTCACAAAATAAGAAAAATTATTTTATTTTATGAAAATTATTTTTTTTTACAATAAACAAAACACGTATAAATAAAACAAACACGCATAAAATAAAAGACCCCCAAACAAACCCTTCAAACCCCCCCGACATAACCGTTAGACAGCCTGGCGAGTCGTTTTTCCCTCTGACATGGCAGTCACCATTATCAAAACCCTACGAATATGGCGGTCGCCGGATAAGATCCCCTTGAACTTGGCGGTCACCATAAAACTCTTGGAAAACTAAGAGGTCGCCAACATTGAAGATGGCGACCGCCACCTCTAGGCGCGCATAAGGCCTTCAAGGGCGCGCGGGTTGGTTTCATTCTTCACTTCTCTCTAGCCTTCAAACGCTCTAAACTCTCTTTCGTCTCTCCCTTGGCTTCCTCTTTCTTTCTTTCTTTTTCTTGCTTTTTAGCATTCTCACGATGTTTACCCTACTATTTGTGATCCCATTCCTCTTCGTGGCGGGTCAGGGCCATGGAGATGATGATCTCGGGGAATGACGGGGCCCTTTTGCTAGTGGGAGCTCTTCCATGGACACTCTCGAAGATTCGACTTCTAGCCTTCCTGCCGGTGGGATCACTTCCACAGTGCCCACCATTGCGATGGACGCCCTCGTTCTTGAGGCGGAGCGCACTTCTCGTCAGGCTGAGGAGGAGGCGCAAGCAGCTGCCTAGGCGCATGCGGTTGCAGATGCTGCTGCTGAGGCCGCTGTGACCGATTTCTTGGATCCCGATGTTGGAGAGGGTCATCCGGCACCCTTTGACCCACATACATATGCCCCGCTACCTCATCGCGTGGTTCCACGTGGGTTGAGACGCTACGAGCCTCCAGCCGATGCTGTTGCAGCCAACATCCTTCTACGGGAGCCCGACCATCAGATGTCTCGTCAGCACCCATCGGTATGTACTTTGCCTTCAATGTTTTAATACAAAAGCATGATATATCAAACGTAGACACATGCTTAGGATCCCCCAAATGATGTGATGATGATGAATAATGATTTATTTTGATGATGGTATGGATGATGATTGATGATGATTTGATGTGTTTGATGAATGATTGGGATTTGAACTTAGCTTATGCACCTATACGATGGAGATTAAAACAGTAAAGACACTTAAGACTTTGAACAAACAATGAAAGGGGAAATTATAAAAAGCTTGAGTTTTTATTATTATTTTAAGGAAAAGCACAAAAGTAAGGGAGGAATTTTTGTCTTTGTTTTTTGCGCATGAAAACTATAGGAATAACTTTTATCAAAAATCTTTAGAAAATTGGAGACAAGTTTGTCAAAATTTTCTAAAAAGTTAAGACAAAATTTCACAAACTCTAGATATTTAAAGGGCATTTTAAAGAGACAATCAATGAAATTTATCAAAAGTCCTAAAAAATTTACAAAAAATGATCTGAAATTTTTTTTTTAAAATTTTGAAAATTTGTTCAAAAATCAAAGAAAATTATTCAAAAGTTTTAGAGAATTGGGGCAAATTTTTTTTTTTTAGAAGTTTTTTTTTTTATAGAAAATCAACCAAAATTCTAGAAATTTGGGGAAAATTTTTAGAAAATTGAAAAAAAAATTCAAAAACGTTTAGAAATTCTCAGGAATTTTAGAAAATTCTAGAAAATTAAAAAAAAATTGAAAAATCCTAAAAAAATGCTAGAATATTTTAGATAATCTTAGAAATTTTTCGAAGATCCTAGAAAATTTTAGAATATCTTAGAAATTTTTAGAAAATTCTAGAACATTTTAGAACATCTTAGAAATAAAATCTTAGATAATTAAAGAAAATTTTTTGAAAATTTTTAAAAAATTTTAGAAAATCCTAGAAAGTTAAGTAAAATTTTGAAAAATTCTACAAAAAATTTAGAAAAATTGGGCAAAATGGGCAAAACACAAATATCTGAGGAATATATTTTTTTTAAGGAGATTTGCCCAGCGTACCAGGGATTAGGGTTCCTAATTTTTTAGGGTTTGAGATAAACGAAGGATCGTCACTTACACACGAACCTGGGGTTAGAAAGATTTTGCCCAGCGTGCCGGGGCTTATGGTGCCTAGTTTTCTAGGGCTTGAGAGAACCGAAAGGTCGTCCCTTACACACGAACCTAGGGTTTTGGTTTCAGATATCTTTCTACACTTTGCTTGCTTAATCTGTTCTTTATACATTCTCTGCCCGTTTTCTTCTTTTTAGGTTGGTCATTATGTCAGAGGTTTCGGAGGTTCTGCCTCCAGAGAGGTATTAGAGTGGTATGATGCCCTCCCTACTTTTAGCTGAGCCATTATCGATGCCTCCGGCTTTGCTCGATTCATACCCCTGTTGGGTAGGACGAGCAATGATCGGGTCTGGCTGACGGCCCTGACAGAGCAGTGGTGGGATACTACCAATACCTTCCACTTTACTACCTTTGAGGCTACCCTGACACCTCTAGACTTCACACTTATCACCGGCAACCGGGTCGGAGGAGCCCCTATTCCGTTCGACCCGACCATTGCCCAGTCAACTGATGCGCTATTGTATTTTCTCAGGGCTGTTCCAGCACAGATGGACAGAGATCGAGTGCGATATACTTTGTTCTTCGATCGATTCAAACATTTTCAGTGCACCGAGCCCCGTCACAATGAGTGGGTTGCCCGAGGCTTATTGATGTATATGTTCGGTACCTTCTTGTTCTCAAACAAGGAGAATGTTGTTCATTTGCATTACCTCGGCGCCTTGGCTCACCTCGACCGGGTTGCTTCATTCGATTAGGGAGGAGAAGTTCTTGCCACTCTATACAGCTTCATGCAGGCTTTGACCCGGTTCCCTCAAGAGCACAGCATTAGGGGATACTGGCATGTCTGGGAGGTATGATCTAGTTTCTTCATCCTTTCATTCATTTTTGTTATCTGTTATCCATTATCTTTTTGCTGACCTCTTCTTCTTTGCAGTTATGGACCTATGAGTTCCTCGGGCTTCACGTCCCAGCGAACTCCTCAGCTGACCCTACAGTCATTCCCCGTGTAGCCCGGTGATCCCGAGGGCTAAAGGGGAAGAAGGCCGAGGGGAAGGATATCGACCAGTTTTGGGTCTCACTGGACCGGCTAACTCCGACCAGGTATCTTTATTTACTACTTACTATTCTGTACACTGCCTTCTTATACTGCTCACTGCACTGTACTGCACCGCACTATACTGTTTCTATTCTCTTCTACCCTGCACACTGATTACTGTACACTGACTGTTATTATACACTACACTGTATTCTGCAGGTTCACTGGGACATCTAGAGAGGCATAGAGGATCAGGCCGACGCAAATCGGATGCGCAGTTGGGATATTGCTTCTAAGCAGATCCTGCTAGAGGGCCCATCTGGGTGGGAGTACTATCTAGGAGAGTGAGTGGTTCGCTAATCGCTCAGCCTGGATCACTTCCAGATCCCGGTGGTTCCTTCGGTCTGTATGCATCGGACTTATCATTTGAGCTGGGTCAATTTTCTATTAGAGCTAGTCGGGACGCATGCTGCCGAGCTTCTGGTGACCGAGAGAGACTACCCAGCCTCGGCCCGAGCACATCTGTTGGGACCTCTAGGACCTGGTCTGGCTACCCCTGGCGACAGGAGAGAGGACAAGCACCAGAGGCTGCTGATGTTGGTGCTGCTGCTGGAGCTACTGGTGCTGCTATAGTTGCTAGCCCTGGAGCTGTCGGAGGAGTGATAGGTCCGGAGATTCCCTAGGAGATTCAAACTGTGGCTAATGGATTTCCCTTCTCCCTTCCTGTTCCAGTCCAGCCAGTTTTAGAATTTCGAGCAGAGATTGGCCAGGTATTTCCTTATCCTTACTCCTTTCTTTCATTTTCTGCTTTATTTGTCTGCCTGTCCTTTTCTTTTCCTTCTATAGTTTAATCAGGCATGGGTGGATCGTCTGCTACTGATATTTACGGGTCAGAGGGCATTGATCCGTCAGCTTGATGCCACCGTACGAGCAGCTGGCATTGCTTTTACTCCTGCAGCTATAGTAAGTATCTTCATGACTCCTTCCAACCTTTCTATTTCTTTTCATGTACTCTGTTCTGATCCTTGTTTTCTTCTAACAGCCTTTGGTACCAGCTACTAGCATAGTACCACCGCGGGCTACTGCTCCTTCTCCTGCTCCAGCCCCAACCCGAGGTCGTCGTTCTCGTGCTGCCTCCTCTAGAGCTCGCTCCCGAGGGTCTGTCTCCTCTGCTCGAAGTCGCTCCAAGGCTATATCTTCTTCTTCTGGTAACGATGGAGACGACTATATTGAGAGACTTTTTGAGGACATGAGCTCAGACAAGGCCGGCTCTTCATCTCGCTGGGTCCGCCAGAGACATTCTTGAGAAAGAGAGAGCCCCCCCTTCTTACTCAGATACATTTACTCTTTACAGGCATGTGTGCCTTGCTTTGACACATTTACATACATTTGTTTGATCCATGGGCCTGCGTGCCCCATTTTGCTATTTATTGGGCATGGGTGCCCTGGTTACATCTTGTTGTTTTTAATTCATTTTGGGCCTTCATGCCACTCATTACTTCACATGTATGACTTTCTTTTTATTCATTGTACCAACTGTTTTGGATGCAAAGTTCAATAATTAGATAGAGTGTAAAAACCACAATCCAATACATGCTTACCATCTTTTAACATGGCGGTCGCTGGAATCAACATGGCAGTCGCCATTTGCCATAAATGCTTACATGGAGATCGCCAGTTACAACATGGCGATCGCCTGGTCAAAGGGCTAATGTTATTGTACTATGCTTTTTCAAGTTGGCGGTCGCCACAATGATTGCACTTTTTGTCAAAATTTTGATTTTCCACCCTTTCTAGCCTTATCAATACAGCCCTAGAGGCCCCATTTGCTATTACTCTGATTCAAATGGCTTCTCCTCCTTCTCTATGGATTGAAGCATTTTCCCACATTGAACGTTTGAACTTTGCCAGATTTGGCCTGAATGCTCTTTTCTTACTGAGGATCGTAGAGATTAACAGGCCTTTATTGTCAGCTGCTGCTCAACTATGAGATCCACAGCCTCATGTCTTTTGGTTTGGCCTTGAAGAACTCTGTCCCACTGTAGAGGAGTTTGCTGCCATTTTGGACTTGGCCCCATGGAGTGCTGTTGTGGTTTTAACTTTCTTTCTCTCATCTCGACAGCAGGTGATACAGCTTTGTGGTCTATCTAGGATGGAGGCCTCTCTCTTGACACAGGATGATTGCCTCGACATTCCTTATATCATTGATACGTTTCGTCCCACCAGTGACCTTAGTGACCTTGGTTTTCAGCTACGACGACGTTATGCACTTTGCTTCTGCCTTCTTGCTCAGTATCTGCTCATTTCTTCTGACGGGTGAGTTAGCTGCGCCCTGGTTGACATTGCTGGTCAGATGTGAATGGGGAAGGATTTTTTGTTACTCATCTTAGCCAAGACACTACTGGGATTAGATGATGTTCATTGGGGTGAAACCATAACTTTTGTTGGCAGCCCTTTTCTTCTTCAGGTAAGCTCAACATCTTTCTCTGCATCAAGCTTTCTGTTATACTGCAAAGCTTTTCTCTCGTTGTTCTAACTTTTGCTATAGATCTAGCTGATGAAGAAGGTAAACCTTGTACAAAAACCACCCACTAATAGACATAGTGCTGCAGCTTTCCTCTACTGGCCCCGTTATCATATTTGTGACACCGAGGTAGCCTGGCGATGGTACCTTTTCTCTTTGACTGACCCAGATATCACTTGACAGTGCCCCTGGTGGCGAATTTCAACTATGACTCTGACCACTATGGATCATCCTGGTGTTTTGCTGGTCGGCCTTCGTTAAACTACCTTATATTACCCTCATCGAATTATGCAACAGTTCGATCACAGTTAGATTATCTCTTCCAGCATTCGAGGTCGTCTGTTCACATCTACGCCGCAGGCCCCATTTCTAGCATCGTATTAGGATGCCTGGCCATCTCGCTCGCGGATGAAGATGAAGGAACTGCAATGTCCTGAGCTTCCTAATGAGTACAAGGTGTGGCTGTTGCAGGATCGAGAGAAGAAAGACAGGGAAGAGGGGAAACAGGCAGCCAAGAGGAGGAGGATTTCTGCTTTGTTTTGAAAATTTCATAGCTTTCTTTCTATTCGTAGTGTTTGGGGCGTACGTGCCCTTCTTTCCAAAAAACCTTTGTAATTCTAAATGAAAACTCCCACTTTATGTTCAAGATGGTTTAAATTTATCCGAAGTTTTCTCAGTTCAATTAAATGACTGTATTATCAAAATTCAAAATTGATTTGCATTGGTCTTACTTAGATTCTAAGATGGGTAAGGACAAAGAATGTGGTCGGACTTTCTTTTAAAGGAAGCTGCCTACGTATCCCAAAAAGATGGAATCAGGCCTTAACGTAGTTCAAGCTCGATTTTTACTCGGGTATTGACACTCTCCTTTTGTGATGCCCTAACTTTTACCAAGGTTGCCCTTTCGGGTTTTCGGCCTTGCGGGCTGCTCTAACTTTTTCTTGAGTTGCCTTTTTGATTTTTAACTCAGCGAGCTTTTATTTTATTTTAATTTTTACCTCAAGGATAGTACTTTTGAGCTGATCGAGGTTAATTGGAGTGGAGAACACATTGCCGTCCAAATCCATGATAATGACTGCACATCCGGTCATGATGGTTTTAATGAGAAATGGTCCGGACCAGTTTGGCTTGAACTTGCCTCTCGGGTCAAAGATGGGAGCTATGATTTCCTTAAGGACTAGATCTCCTTCTCTGAGCTCCCGGGTCTTGACTTTTTTGTTAAATGCTCGAGCTATCCTCCTTTGGTAACCTTGCACGTGGAACAGAGCTTGTAGTTTTCTTTCATCAAATAAGAGAAACTCTTTCATCCGGTTCTTCTGTCATTCTGCTTCTGAGATATTGGCCTCGGCCACTATTCTTAGTGAAGGAATTTCCACCTCGATGGGAAGCACGGCTTCCATCCCATACACTAAAGAGTATGGCGTAGCTCCAGTTGAGGTTCTAATCGACGTTCGGTATCCCCAGAGTGCTAATGGTAGATGTTTCGGCCAATCCTTGTGTGAGTTGATCGTCTTTTGCATGATTTTCTTGATATTTTTGTTTTCTACCTCAACTGCTCCATTGGTTTGTGGCCGACATGGCGAGGACTTGTGGGCTACTATCCGTTATTCTTTGAAAAGATCCAGGACCTCTTAAAAATGCGAGCCATTATCTGATATGACTTCGTGGGGAACTCCGTATCAGCAAATGATGTTTTACTTGATAAACTTAGCAACATGGGAGGCCTTCAATACCGAGTAGGAGGCTGCTTCTGCCCACTTGGTGAAATAATCAATGGCCACTAAGGTAAACTCATGTCCATTGGATGCCTTCGGTGTTACTCTGCCAATCACATTGAGAACGGCTATGGTGACGTCAGGTTATACAGCTGAGATGGGGAAACGTGCATAAGGTTTGCATGAATCTGACACTTACGACACCTCCGCACAAACTACATACAGTCTATCTCCATTATCATCCAAAAGTATCCTTGTCGTAGGATTTTCTTGGCTAACATATTTTCGCTCATGTGTGGCCCACAAACTCCTGCGCGTGTATTTCTTTCATCAACTCTTGGCCCACTTCAATGTTTACACACAGCTTGTTGACCCCAGAATGTCCTCGTTTGTATAGTCTACCACCGCAAATGACGAACTGTGCAGATAGTCGTCGTATTGCCCTTTTATCTTTTTTGTTGGCAAACTTGGGGTATTCTCTTTTTTCCACGAAGTTTAGGATGCCAAAATACCATAGAAGGTCGTCAGTGCTTTCCTCGATTGTGGTTGTCATTTCGGATGCCGACTTTCTCTTATGTTCAATTATCAAAGGTCTCATTCGGACTCCAGGTGGTATGTCAATCATAGATGCTAGGGTGGCCAATGTGTCGGCAAACTTGTTTTGCAGTCTTGGCACGTGGATAAAGATCACTGATTCAAAGCACGGTATCAGCTTCTCTAGCTCTTAATGGTAGAGAATCAACGTCACGTCCTTGACCTTCTATTCTCCTCTTACTTGTGAAACCACCAGTGTTGAATCTCCGATGAATTCCAATTTTCTTGCCCCTAATTCTAAGGCTGCCTGTAATCCAGCTAAACATGCTTCGTACTCAGCCGGATTGTTGGTGACTTCAAAATTGAGTTTTAAAGACAACGGAACATGTGATTCATCGGGAGTGACAAGAAGGACTCCTATTCCATAGCCATATTGATTGGATGCGCCATCGAAATATAGAGTCCACTTGTCATCCCCAACTTTTATCAGTTATTCATCAAGAAACTAGAATTTTGTGTCTTCATCTCCTTCAACTGGTTGATTGGCTAGAAATTCTTCCACTGCTCTGCCTTTGACTGACTTTCGGGTGATATATTGGAGATCAAACTCAGATAATAACAGCAACCATCGGGCTAACCTTCTTGTCAGTGCTGCCTTTTCAAATAGATACTTCAACGGGTCCATCTAAGAGATGATGTTCACTGTGAAAGACAACATGTAGTGTCTTAATTTTCGGGAAGCCCAAACTAAGGCCCAACATGTCTTTTCCAGTGATGTGTAATGTACTTTCGACCACGTCATCTTCTTGTATAAGTAGTAGACAGCCTTTTCAATCCCAGTTTTGCCTTCTTATGCTAGCATACATCCCATAGTTAAATCAGTAACTGATAAATAGAGGATCAATGGTCTATCAGGTTGGGGAGGAGCTACGACAGGTGGACTCTGCAAGTACTGTCGTACGACATAGAAGGCGTCTTGACACTTTTGATCCCAATCGAATTTGACTCCTTTCTTCAGCAAATGGAAAAGTAGCTCACAGGTAGTTGTCAGTTTTGCGATGAATCGACTGATGAACTGTATCTTACCCAGAAAGCCCGTGACTTCTCGTTCAGTCCTCGGAGGAGGAATTTCTAGGATTGCTTTGATCTTCGAAGGGTTCACTTCAATACCCCGTTGAGTGATCATAAATTCGAGCATTTTTCTGGCAGTAACTCCAAATGCACACTTCTGTGGGTTGAGCTGCATCTTGTACTTTTGAATCCTTTTAAAGAACTTTCGCAGTGTCGTGATGTGACCATCCTGATCCTTGGATTGGACTATCATATCATCCGCGTACACCTCGACCTCCTTATGTATCATGTCATGTAGTAAAGTAGTGGTAGCCCTTTGATAGGTTGCCCCTGTATTTTTCAAACCAAACGACATTATACGATAACAATAGGGGCCCCAAGGCGTGGTGAATGTCATTTTTTCTCTATCCTCAGGATCCATCAAAATCTGGTTGTACCTAGAGAAGCCGCCCATGAATGATAACAAAGCATGCTCGGCGGTATTGTCTACCAAGACATCAATGTGTGGCAGCGAAAAATTATCTTTTGGGCTAGCCTTGTTGAAATCCCAAAAATCCACGCAGACTCAAATACAGCCGTCTATCTTAAAAATTGGCACGATGTTGGCTACCCACTTCGGATACTCAGTTACCATTAGGAATCCGGCATTGATCTATTTGGCAACTTCTTCTTTGATTTTCAGAGCCCATTCTGGCCGAATCCGTCTTAATTTTTGTTTGATCGATTTAGCATCGGCGCATAGAGGGATATGGTGTTGGACAATGTCAGGATCAATTCCAGGCATATCCCCGTGAGACCATGCAAACACATCTTTGAATTCTTTTAATAAAGTTATTAATTATTTTTGTTCAACTAAGGATAAAAAAGAACTAATTTGCACATTTTGTGGGTTAATTTCATTATCCAGATTTATTGACAATGTTTTTTCAATTATTGGTTGGGCACGCATTTCTTCTTCTCTTTTTATTAAAAGTTTTATTTTTTCGAGAATATTCTCGTCGAATTTAAAATCGTCAGAAAGTGTATGAAATAAATCAAACAAAGCTGAGTAACTGAAAATCTTGTTCATTTCATTGAAAGAAGAAGAAATTACAAACTCGAAAGCATAGACAAGGGGAGGTGCACAAACAAACGTGCCCTCAATCACAGACTCTGACTCAGACTTGGACCTAGAACAGACAATATGTACATCAGATGACTCGATGGTCCAATTCTTTACTCCTTTTGTGCTTGCATTAACAATGAGCTTGGTGCAATCGACTGGTGCGCTAAAGCCCATCATGAAGCAGTCTAAGTCGGTTACTTGCAGTTGTGCCATCTTTTCATCGAACAGCACTCCCATGTCGGTACCATCAAGCTTGTCGGCCCAATCTTCCTCTTGGACCTTCTTTTCTTCCTTTTCCTCATTCCATTGTTTCTTCCTTTTTCGTGTCAGACAAGTGATGGCTGAAAAAGATTTCCAACCATGGCAGCTTTTGATTGGTTTTTTCGTCAATCCATAGCTCTGGAAAGCCACAGTATGGAAAATCCTCCCCTTCCTTGACGAAGTACCCATTGAGCGTCCTAGAATAATTGGCCTTTCATCCCCTTCTAAGCCCTTCCAGATCTTCTTCCGTTGGTTTATACCCAAGACCAAAACGGTGCAAAGTTGGCAATACCTGAATGGGTTTTGGGATTCCCTGCTACTTACGTCTTAGACCCATGCCAGGGAAGAAGGACATTTTCCTCATCATTGTCACGGCCCGCAGGTTGACATACTTTTCTTCTTCATTCAACAGCATCTGAACAGCCTTGGTTTCGTCGAACTAAAAACCACTAAGCAGCACATCATCTTTACTATGTTGAACTTTCAACAGGGTTGTGCCCTCTTCTCCTCTCGGGGGACGAATGTTGTCTTCTCTGTGAATAGTTAAAACTGCCCCGTTCCTTATCAGCATCAGTTTCTGATGGAAAGAAGATTGTATGGCTTGAACATTTAGGTCATGCAACCAAGGTCTACCCAACAACAAGTTGAAAGGTGCCGGTACATCCAGTACATGAAATTCGACCAACGTTTCTAAGGGTCCTACGAAGATCGCAAATGGCATCAATCCCAGTTCGTCTCTCCTTGTGTTATCGTAAGCCCAGATCCCTTGATTGATTGGTACAAAATGCTCTGTCTTTAGTCCTAAACAGAGCGTTGTTCTGAGCGGACATACATTTAATGCAGAGCCGTTATCGATGAGAGTCACGGGGATCCATTTGTCTAAGCACTTAACGGTGATATGCAGTGGTTTGTTGTGATTTCTCCCTTCTACGGGCAAATCTTTATCGAAAAAGAAAATGACTTTCAGTTCAACTGCCGGTAAAATGAGTCCAATCACCTTCTCCGGGGTGGCCTCTATCGGAACACTAGCTTTATTTAGAACCTTTAGCACAGCTTTCCTGTGTTTGTGCAAGGCCATCAGTAGCCCCCAAATGCTGATGTTGGCTTGCGTCTTTTTTAATTATTTCAGCACTGCATCGTCTTTGTCTTTTTGTTCTTTTTCCTTTGCATTTTCACGTGGCTACCCCTTTTCCAACTGGACTGGATTGAAGTGCCGCCCACTTCTGGTTAGATGCTCTATCTCTTCCTCAGGATCCCATAACCCTGTTATTACATCCTGGCCTGTCGTACTTCATTTACAGGCGAAGGGCTTTTAAATGCCCATAAATTACCTAAATCACTGATTGCCATTCTTCCTCTTCTCTCTTCATCGTCTTCGATAGCCCATGTATTATCAACTTCCTCCTATATGTCCTCTTCGATGAAATTCACATGATGTTCCCTAGTAGTCTAGAAATCTATCCACTTTGCTCCGTCTGACTTCAGCATGATCCTTACCAACCAGTAGAACTGCATCTCGTTGACATATATCTCCTCTTTAAAAAGCTGGGGAAGAGTGATGCCATCGAGCACATGGCCAAACCCATAAGGTCGAGTCAGGTAATCCAATGGCCAGTCATATTCTTTATTGTGCTCCTCCTCTTGTTGGTAGATTTGGATTATCGATTGATACCATTTCTAGGCATTATTGTTCTATTTTCTATCTTATCTCGACTGCCTCTAACCATCATGAATGAGCATGATGTCTAATCCTCAGTTACTAAAACACGAGGGTGTGGTAGGTATGCTAAATAGATGTGCTGATTTGGGTTCTCCGATTCCCCCAGAGATATGTAATTTACCCCAGCCTACCTAGCATGATTTGACAGTGAGTTAGTAGTTACATTCGATTTTGGGGTGACAGATAGTGGTGAGATCACCTTATTGTCGATGAGGTTTTGAATCTCATGTCGGAACCTCATGCACTTATCGATCAAATGCCCTGGACCTTGGTGGAAGGCGCAGTATTAAAAAGCATTAAACCTCGGTGGTAAGGGATCAGGTACAGGCATGGGATCCAATAGCTTGATAAGGCCCTTTTCGACGAGTCGACTCAGGGCGGTGGATAATGAAATGTTGAGGGGAGTGAACACCATCCTTGGCCTTTGTTGCTATTGACTGTTATCTAACTATTGGGCGTTATTAGATTGCTTGGCAGAAGAGGATGGATTCAGCAAGTTTACCTCGTTTGAACGAGACATGAGGTTGGTGGCAGCCGATTGGTTTTGGTTATTTCTGGGGAAGGTCCTCCTGGGTTTCTAGCTCGGCTCAGCTTTTTTAATATCCCCAGATTGGATTGCATCATCTATATGAACCCCAGCATCAAATAACTGCTCGAATGTGGAGAGTGGTTGCGTTATCAGATAACGTTTCAGGGGGGCTTGCAGATTCTTCACTACTATCCTCACTTCCTCTTTCTCAGAGGACCGATTTGTCATCTTGGCGGCCTTACCCCTCCATCGGGTCAAAAAGTCAACAAAGACTCTCAGTTCTCCTGTTAAGTCATCTCGAGCTCTCGGGCAGCTACGTTCAGTTGAACATTATAACTATACTTACTGATAAAATCCGTAGCTATATCCTCTCAAGTTTTGGTCTTTGCTACGTCGAGGGAGAGGAACCATTTTTGGGTTACCCCAGAAAGAGATCGGTGAAAGAGCTGAGCTTTCAATTGGTCATCAATTTCCATTGGCGATAGGGTGCCAGCATACATTTGGAGATGAATTCTGGGATCTCTAGTTCCGTTGAACTTCTCCATATATGGCATTTTGAACTTTTTTGGCAGTTTAGCATCTGGGAACAAACATAGTACTCCCACATCTAACATGTATTCTTCGATCCCTTTTAGCCTTTCTAAGGACCTTCTTCATCTTGTCAATCTTCTTAATCAGTGCAGATTCTCTGGACTGAGTAGTGTTTTCTTCCTCAACTACCACCTGATGAGGGACCCGTGGTGGTGGTGGAACAACTTACAGTCCATCGGGGACTTGATTATTATCCCAAAAGTCTTTTGCATTCTCATTTGTGTCATCCGGTTGTCCATTCACAATGGGGATATAGGCCTGAATTATCCAGATCTGTGCCTGACATTGCACTTGAGCCTAGGTCTGTTGCTCTACGGATCTCTGTATATCAGTGATCGCCCTCATTAGGGCTGCCAAATTCACCTCATTTTTTACCATTTCAGTTGACTCGGTTGGCTGTTCAGATACCCTACAAAGTTTTCCCGATCCTGACCTTACCCAAACATGTGTTGACTGTACTTTTCTCGGCCCAATGGTAAACTCATGGAGAACACCTAAATTCCAAATGCAAAATGACCAATATGAGACACTTCCCGGGCAGACATTCTGATAACAGATAGCAAATATCCCAGATACTCGAAATAGCAAATCATGTGCAGATAAATACGGAGACTGAAATAATGCCCTTGTCGGGCTCATGCTGGCAGCATAACAGGATAACCCAAAAATTAGAATGACGGTTAAAAAGGGGAATCCACTAAATTTTAGAGGGAAAGCTCATCTAAAATGGAGAAACAGACAGCACTTTGGCAGGGAAACGGAGCTATGTTGACTAGACTGGTTTGTCCTAAAAATTCTAAAAAAATGGGCAGCATAACGGTAAGAAAATAACTCTCACGGGTATGACAAGGGTTTGAAAGAAACGAGCCTATGTTGAGGGTTTGGAAGAAACGAGCCTATGTCAAGGGGGAATAAACCAATAACTCGGGAAGAATCCAAAGGAGAGGGAAACTATCCTAGAGCCTTTAAAACGGAACACAGGCGGGACCCCGAGAAGAGAACTATGGCGTGAGAACCAAACATGGTGAAAGATAAAGTTCGGGTAAGAACTCGAGGGCAAGACTAACCTCAAACAAAGGATAACAGAAAACCCGAGCCTAACACGGGAGGGAACTAGTTTAAACCTGGGCAAAACAATCCTAACAATACGCAAACAAAACATATAGTTAAGAAAACACATAATCCTACTAGAGTTAGCAGCACTTAATGGAGAGTTCTAAGTTCACTATATGCAAAAGGCTGATTTTGGTCAATTGAATAGGGTACCTTCTGAATAGAGCCGGGTATATACCTTTCATGCCTGGAGTGGTGCAAGACATGGTCAAACGGTATGTTCGAACTCTTTTACTGCACCTATGGAAGCGTACAGTCAGCAAGGCTTGCCCGCTTTCTCAACAATGCCCAAAATGGATAAACGATCGAGATATAGGGTCGACTAGGCAAGGGGTTGAAGAACAATGCATATACATGCAAGAATGCAAATGAGAAATACATATTAAGAACCAATGATGCTTTTGAGTCTAGGCCTCTTATTTGATTTTGGAAACCAGTCCCCAGCAGAGTCGGCAGAAAATATAGTGGCGATGGGATTTTGGGGGTTTTAAAAATATTTCAAAAATAAGATAATTCAAAGATGTTTGAAAAATCTTTTAACACCTTGAAAACCAAATTTTGAAAACCTATTTTTGTTGAAAATGGAGTCGCCATTTAGTTTTTGATAAAAACTATGAAAAACAGAAATGGCTACTGATCTTAAAAACGTTAAGCAGAGAAAGAGGGGTTCGGGGGCTAAGGTATGAATCGGAGAAGGTGTTAGGCATCCCGTTCATCCGACCATAAGGTTTGCATCTACTAATCATCATTGGTTCTTTGATATGATTTCTCAAATGCATGCAAATAAAAACAATAGAGGCAAAGAAAGAACATCCAAAATCAAATATGAAAAATACATAGTATATGTAGATAGCACTCCAAATTGGAACAAATAAAGGAATAAAATCCTAAATCCTAAGACATGAAATTTCTAATTAAAAGGGTGCATGGAACACACCCGCATGTAATTTCATTAAAATGAACTACACTACCATGATTTGAGTTGAATAAAACATGCTAAAAAGTGTCAAAATTGCCTAAACAAGATTTGCTAACAAGAAATACACTAAACTAAATAAAACTTTTTTAAAAAAGTAACTAAAATATGCACATTGTCAAAACAAGCTAAATTAATATTAACATAATGAAAAGATACTTAAAAATAAAAAATGCATGTAAATTCTATGTTTAAAAGAAACTTTACTAGCAAAGAAAAGAAAAAAACCAAAAATGTTATGACAAAAGATAGTTCGAGAATTTAAAGAAAAAAAAAAGAGAAAATGAAGAAAAAATTTGTAAAAGAAAATGATACTAAATGAAAAATGTTAAAAAATATTTATTTAAATTATTAAAAGAAAACTTAACTATTCATGTTTACACTAAAAGAAAATAAAGTGAAAAGAAAATAAAAAAGAAGAAAATTACAATGAAAATTAGATTAAAAAACTTTTATTATTTTTTTTGGTTTAGCAAAAGAAAAAAAAATGGAGAATAAGGCGAACATTATCAAAAGAAATGGAAAAGAAATAAAGGAAATGGAATATTAAAAGAAAATAAAACTATATTACAAGGCAAAAAAAATAAAGCTACATTACAAAGAAATAAGATGCTAGAAAAGAAAATTACACTACTATTAAAGAAGAGAAAAAGAAAACTAGAAAAGAAATGTTGGGCTAAATATAAAATAAAATGGAGTATTAAACTAATGTTACAAGAAAAGAAAAGAAAAGAAAATAGAATGCTATTAGAAGGAAAATTTAACTAAAGGAAAAGAAAAGAAAATACATGTTAGAATATTATATTAACATAAAAAAAGCGAAGAAATAAAATACTGAAATTAAATGGGTATAATATTGACAATTGCAACTATTTTTATGTAAGTGCTTATATCATAACGATAGCGACATTATTTAGCTGTATCGTTAAATCATGTTAGCATTAATTAATGAATGAAATAATGACAACATGCTAAGTGTGAAATGTAGACAAGTTAAAAACTAAGAAAGTAAAGAAGATAGATAAATTACATAAAGTAAATAGGATTAGCTATATAAATAGAAGGAATATGCAAATTGAAATTGAATTTTAAACCGGTCACTTCGAAAGAGAGGAATTGGAGTTAGAAAGACCAGGGATCCAAACGAGGCACCTGAATTGTGAAATCCTCAAATTGGGGAATGTGCTTCAATTCTCGGTCGGTGATTCCAAGCTAGGGCTTCAAATGTAGGCATCGAATGTTTGGATCTAGGTATTTCGGCAGGGCTTCAGCGTCGGGACTCAAAATTGCTCGGCAACTCGGCAGAGCTTCTCTCACTAACCCTCCCACTCAAATTCTGTCCTTAAAAACGTACTAGAGGTACGGTATTTATAGAGTTCTTCAGCCAATGAAATGCTACCACGTTTTAGGAACACATCAGGCCATTTGGAGTTGCCGATCGCTATAATGCAAGTCAGCGGTTGCCATGTTTTTGAAATGTTTCACAAAGTTCTATGGCAGTTGCCATGATTCAAGCTGGCGGTCGCTATAATAAAAGGTGGCATTCACCATATTTGGCTAGTGTTTCCAAGAGGCTCTACTGTCGGTCGCCACAATGAACATGGCGGTCTCCTTACTTGGGCAACAAGTTTCGATGGTTTGACAAAATTTCATTGGTTTGAAGGTTCTGGGTTTAAATACCAAGCTTGGGTCACTTTTCGAGGATTGTACTGAGGCATTATTCCACCTGTTTTCATCATCGAATTCACCTAAGATTAGACGTGGTCAAATTGGGGTGTCTACAGAACTGAGTAGTATTTTCTTCCTCAACTATCACCTGACGAGAGACCTGTGGTGGTGGTGGAACAACTTGCAGTCCATTGGGGACCTGATTGTCATCCCAAAGGTCTTTGGCATTCTCATTTGTGTCTTCTGACTGTCCGTTCAAAACGGGCATACGGGCCTGAATCGCTCGAATCTGCACCTGACATTGTACTTGAGCTTGGGTCTGGTGCTCTACGGCTCTCTGTATATCAGTGATCGCCGTCATTAGGGCTACCAAATTCATCTCGTTCTCTGCCATTTCAGCTGACTGTTTGAATACTCTATAGAGTCTACCTGTCACTGATCTTTCCCAAACACATGTTAACTATACTTTTTTTAGCCCAATGGTAAACCCACATAGAAACTTGGATCCCAAAAGCAGGATAACCAATATCAGACACTTCCCGGACAAACATTCTGACAACATATTAGAAAATATCTCACATACCCCAAAACAGCAAATCATGAGCAGATAAACACAATGCCCCTGTCGGGCTCATGCTGGCAGCATAACAACAAGATGACCCGGGATGACGGCTAAGGAGAAGATTAACCAACTTTTAGAGGGAAGGTTTATCTAAATGGATAGCACTCCAATAAGAAAAATAATTATAACCCTCAAGAGACTGGTTCAATCTAGATTTCTAGAAAAAACGGGCAGGCATAACGGTAGGAAACTAGCTCACACGGGTATGACAAGGGTATCCTAAACAAAGGCAAAGGAAGCCAACAATCCAAGAAGAGCTCGAAGGAGAGAGAAACTACCATACCGGTATAACCTCAAGAAGAAAGCTACGGTGTGAAAACAAAGCCCGGGTAACAATTTGAATGAAAAACTAACCTAAGACAAAGGATAACAGAAAACCCGAGCCAAACCCGGAAGGGGGATTAGCTTAAACCCGAACAAAATAATCCTAACAGTAGACAGGAAAAACATACAATTAAGAAAAATACATAATCTTACTAGGGTTAGCAGCACCTAATGGGGGGTTCTAAGTTTACTATATGCAAAAAGTCGATTTTGGTCAATCGAATAAGGTACCTTCTGAATTGAGTCGGGTATATACCTCCCATACCTGGAGTGGTGCAGGACATGGTCAAACAGTACGCCCGAACTCTTTTACTGCACCTATGAAAGCGTACAGTCAGTAAGGGTTGTCCGTCTTCTCAACAATTCCCGAAACGGATGAACGTTCAGGACGTCGGGTTCACCAGGCAGGGGGGGTTTAAAGAACAATTCCTATGCGTGCAAAAATACAAATGAAAAATTTTATTAAGTGCTAATGATGCTTTCAAGTCTAGCCCTCTTATTTTATTTTGGAAACCAGTCCCCAGTAGAGTCGTCAAAAAATACTGTGGCGTTGGAATTTAGGGGGTTGTGAAAATATTTCAAAAATAAGGGATTCAAAATATGTTATGAAAAATATTTTAACACCTTGAAAATTAAATTTTAAAAATCTATTTTTTTGTTGAAAATGGAATCGCCACTTAGTTGTTGAGAAAAAACTAAAAAAAAACAAAAATGATTTACTGATCTTTAAAATATTAACCAGAGAAAGAAGGCTCGCAGGCTAAGGTACGAATTGGCAAAGATGTTAGGCACCCTGTTCGCCTAACCATAAGGTTGCCATTTACTAATCATCATTGATTTTTTAATATAATTTCTCAAATGCATGCAAATAAAAAAAATAGAGGCAAAGAGAGAACATCTAAAATCAAATATGCAAAATACATAACATATGCACCTAGAACTCCAAATCAAAACAAATAAAGGGATAAAATCATAAATCCTATGACATGCAATTTCTAGTTAAAGGATACATGAAACACTCTCACATGCAATTTTACTAAAACAAACTAAATTATCATGATTTAAACACAAGAACAAAACATACTACAAATTATTAAAATCACCTAAACATGGTTTGAAATAAAAAAAAATAAAACATGCATATCACCAAAATACACCAAATTAGCATTAACATGATGGATACCTAAAATAGATATAAAATAAAAGATACATAAGAAATCCTATAAAAAGAAAATGTGCAAAAGGAACTTACACTAAAAAAGAAATGTAGTTAGAAAAAAATATTTAAAAGGAAAGCTAATTATCCACATTTATATTTTAAAAAGAGAGAAGAAAAAATGAAAGATGAAAGAAAATGAAAAGAAAACAAAATAAAAGAAAACAAAATAAAAGAAAATGAATTTGCATTTTAAAAAATATAGCTTAAGAATCTTTTTATGATTTTTGGGTTTAACAAGGTAAAAGAAAAATGAGGTAAGTACTATGAAATGAAAGTAAAATTATCATTAGAAAGGAAGGAAAGGAAAAATAAGTGAAATACAAGTAAGGAGAAAAATAAAGCTAAATAAAAGAAAAAGAAAATGGGACATTAAAAGGGAAAAATCTACATTATAAGAAGAAAAGAAAAATAAATGAAATATTACGAGAAAATTAAACTACATTAAATGAAAAAGGGAAAGTAAAAGAAAATGAAAAATAAAAGTTAGAAAAGAAATATTAAGTTAAAAGGAAAATGAAATAGAGCATTAAATTAAAGTTATAAAAAAAATGAAACAGAATGCTAGAACATTAAGTTGAAACTAAAGGATACATTGAACTAATTATTACAAGAAGATAAATGTTAGAAATAAAAAGAAAAAAGAAAATAGAAGAAATACTAGAAAAATGAATTGAACTAACATTAGAAGAAAAGAAAAGGAAAAGAAAACAAAAAAAGTGAAAGATAAATAACTAGATAATTATTAGAAAATGTGAATATAGTATTAACAATTATATTTACATGGATGTTAGTACATTAATAATAACAATTAACAACATTGCAAGTTGTAATTGTCAAAGTATATTAGCACTTAATTTGATGAATGGATTAAAGAAAAAGACAATGTGCTTAGTGTGAATGTGTAAACTAAGCAATTAATTAAAAAGAGTGAACTAAATGAAGCAATTTTAAACAATAAACAAGGTAGATTACGTGCACAAATTGAAATTGAAAGTTAACCCGATCACTCCAAGAGAGAAAAAATAGAGTTTAGAAAGATCGGGATCCAAACAAAGTACATGGATCGCTAAGGAATCCTCGAGTCGGGAAATGGAAATTCGGTCCTCGGGCGATGATCCAAGCTAGGGTTTAAGGACTTCAATAGGGTTTCAGCATCGGCATTTTAGCAGGGCTTCGGCGTCGAGGATCGGATTGCTCAGCGACTTGACAGAGCTCTCTCACTAAACCTCTCACTAAAATTATATCCTTAAAAACGTGTCAGGGGTACGGTATTTATAGAGTTCTTCAACCAATGAGATGTTGCCACGTTTTAGGGCATGTTAAACCAATTGGAGTTGGTGGTCGCCATAATGTAAGTTGGCTGTCGCCATGTTTTTGAAAGGTTCCAGAAAGTTCTATGGTGGTCACCACGATACAAGTTAGCGGTTGCCAGGTTAGAGGTGGCGGTCGCCACTTTTGGCTAGAATTTTCAAGAGGTTCTATTGGCGGTCGCCACAATGAACATGGCGGTCGCCTTACTTGGACAGCAAGTTTCGATGGGTCGACAAAATTTCTTTAGTTTGAAGGTTTCAGGTTCAAATACCGAGCTTGGATCGCTTCCTGAGGATTAAGCTGAAGCACTATTCTACCTGTTTTTATTATCGGATTCACCTAAAATTAGGCGGGGTCAAATTGGGGTGTCTACACCATCTTGTGCTCAATTATAAATTAATGGCCAATTTGTACTTTGTTTATACCATGTGTCATATTACATGTTTCTAAAAGCTGTCTCATAAAATTGTATTTTCTATGTTTTTGATTCAATCTCTCTTACCCCTTTTTAGTCAACAAAGAGTGTTTTATGTTCAAGTATTCGAGTTGCATCGATTGGTGAAGGTAAGAAGGTCTTCAATTTTAACTGACTACTCGATTAATTGACATGTGATGCATTATATATTCCATTCTCTAGATTTTTATTTCATATGGAATTGGGTTTTAGTTTAGTTCTTTTACATACATTCATGCATACAAGATGACATCCACCATATTGTAGGTTTTGAATGTATCTAGTGGACATCGAATATTTAGGGAGTATGTGGGAGATGACATCTTCAATAATGAGTAGTTGGGTTCTCCTCTTTCGCCATCTTCTCCACGACCTAATGAGCAACATGTATCTTTTATATATATGCAACTTAAATATACATAATCACACACACGGTTGAGGTATCTTTTATTTATATGAAACCTAATGCCCATTTAGAAAGGCATCGCAAAGGGATTAACACAGTTGGAGAAGCTGTTGGCCGACATGTTTCCTGGCGATATTGTGATGTATGTTGCAACTTAATTTTATTAGTTCATGTATATATACGTGTATTGTATGATTTAAATACTTACCATATTTTAAAATAATTTTAATTGATTTTCAGGTGTTAGAAAATGAGAAAGATTAAGTGATGGTGGGGCAAAGCAATTAACGATAGAGAAAAATTAATTTTAGATTGTATTTGTTGAAATAAGAAATATTTATTTTGAGTTGTACTTGTTGAAACTTAAATATTATTTTAAGATATATTTGGTGTACTTTTTAATATGTTTTAATTTATATTTAATGAATGTGTACTTTTTAAATATTTTGATATGCAATTGAATGGATATGAATATTGTTATAAAGAGATAACATTTGATATATTGTTATAGATAAAGAAATGAATGTTTGGATGTGAATGGATGGACAACTTTTTATTTTTATTTTTTGCATCGAAATTGTAATCGTCGCTAAAATTAATAATATTTGTGACAGACAGGTATTATGAACACATGTTGCGTCAGTATTTAGCCATCATAAAAGGAACACATTTGCGACGGCACAAGGCTGTAACTAAAAAATCTAGAGTTTTTATATTTTTTTTTTGCATCGGGAGTTATACCGTAGCAAGATGGTTTTTGCGACAGCAATCATGCGGTGGAAAATAAGTATATATTTAAAATAGTATTTGCAACGACACTGTACGGTTGCAAAAACACATTTGTAAATAATATTTGCGTCGGCCATTGCCGTCACGAAAAGAATACAAGCCGTCGCTACCATTTGCGACGGTAAAATTTTGATTTTTAATAAGTATTTGCATTGCAAATAGGTCCATCGCTAAAAGCATAAAGTGCCGTCATAAATGTTTGCGACGGGTACGTGCTGTCGCAAAAACTCTTTTGCAACCTAGACAGTTGCCTCCCCCATTTGTTGTCGCAATGTCGATGCAAATATCCTTTTGCGACGACAAGGGTATTATTTGTGATGGTAGAGAGCCGAAGCAAAAACCCCTTTTTCTTGAAGCTAGGAATAACTTTCTAAAATATTTTCTCTCTTCGGCAAGTTTAGTAATGAGCACCTAAATATTCAAAGTTTCATATCTGTAGCGCGTTTTTAAGAAACTGCTTGAGGTTTTGCAAAAATTGCTTTCTAAGGTCGTATTAATGGTTTGAAAGACCTGAATGAAAATGCTGTTATGAGAGACCAATATCGGTTGGCGTCAGATTTAAAAGTTACCACGGAGCACTATGAGAGCTCTCGAAACAAAAATTCTCTCTCTCTCTCTCTCTCTCTCTCTATATATATATATATATATATATATATATATATATAAGTTGTACGTAAAGTTACCATTTATTTTTAAAGTAGGAAATGTCAGTAGAAAATTAACTTTATAATAAAATAATGATTTAATTATGTTGATACAAGATCAACTTAATTTCTTTGGATAACTACATGTGTAAATATTAAGGTTCTAAATCGTCGTATCGAAACATGTACATCAGCGATGCAGTCATATATTAGTAGATATCGGATAGTATCGGTCAATACATAGGTAAATATCGATATCAGAGGCCTAAAATTCTGATACGTAACAGCGAATACGATACATAATGGCCGATATTTAAAACTTTGGTAAATATTATAGTATTATATCCAAGTATTTTATTATAGGTGTTCAAAGTTTTAAAAAAATGTGCACTTAAAATTAGAGAGAGGAGAGGTGAGAGAAAAGTGGAATTAAAAGTTAGGGAGAAGAGTAGGAATTGAGGATAAGGGAGTTAGCTGAGAAGACTTTGCTGATTTCGGATATAGACAACTTGTGATAATTTTTGTCCCATTTGGCCATTTGGCCAGTTGGCCATTTCGCAAGAGTTGATTGGCTGAGGGTAGCACGGTGGTACCTCGCGGCATCTAAAAATTTATCCTCCTGTGGACCTCGACGGTGATGGCGATGGCGATGAAGCAGGTGAGATTGGTGATATAAAGGTCCCTGTCATCCAGCTGCCACGCATGCCACTGCACAAGAGGGCAGGCTGTCCTTTGGCTTTGTTTCTTAACTGGAATCATGATGCATATAT
>JAOTRH010158627.1:0-12940 GCA_034768845.1 Heliamphora exappendiculata | reverse complement strand
GAAGTAGGCATCGCCACTATAAAGAACAAGTGATAAAATAATACAAGGAAAGAAACAACATAAGTATACAGAACTTTGCATGTATAAAAAATGATTAACTATAGCAAGCTATATACCTGAGTCCCGTGAGTTTGTATCATTGGTAGGAACCAACGATGCTCTTGTCTGCTGTGATTCTAACTCTTGTGAAGGTGGATATGAGGAGCCTCAGACATGGGGTGAGAAATATTACTTATCTTCCTTTTTGACATTGTAACATGTGCTAAATAAACTTCATAGTACAATATTAAGTAATTAATTGCATTTGTAATATAACAGATCTGTAAACATAAAATGAATAATTACACATAGAGATATCCTATGAAAAGTGCAATATATCAACAAATATTTGATGAAACATGAAACTAGATACAATAATAATTTTAACACAAAATAATCCCTCCACTTTCATCTCAAATATCAATTGTTGCACCTTCTGTTCCTTCACTCACCCAAACATTTTCCTCTTCATGAAGACCCACATGTGTTTCTAGTTGTTGACTCACAAAAGGCTTAGCTTGAGACTCATCTGAATGACTATCATATAAACCTCTTTGAGACATCTTCACTACCACTTTCCATTCCCGTTCAAGGGGGTCTAGAACATACCAAACCTGCTCTGCTTGCGATGCCAATATATAAGGTTCATTACTACATTGATCATCTTGGTACAAAAGATGGTTGAAGTTGACCAACGTGAAATTAAAGGCATCTACCTTCTTCCCGAGAATATTATCAATCCAATCACTTTTAAACAACACAAATTTAGTGTCGTTAGTGTATCGAACTTCAATAATGTCAATGAGTCGTCCATTGTAGTAGACAGCCCCAACCCGAGGATTCTTGTCCTTTCGACTAGTGTAACTCAAAGTATCTGCCTTTAAAGCTACACCACTATTTTGAGTTGAGCAATTATTATCAATGGATTTGACACGATAACGAAACCCATTAATAACATAGCCACTGAATCTCCTTGCAATGTTTTGAGGACCCATTGCCAATTTATTGATTTTTTCAAAAATTATGATATCACTTGTTTGTTGCAAAGTTCGAACCTAAAATGTACAAACACACAAATGTAATAAACAAATTACACAAATGTATAAATTTAATTTGACTATGCAAACATACGTACATGATCCTTAAACCAAGTATGGAATGTTTCAAAATGTTCATGCCGAAGTTGGTGATCGTTAGCACGAGACATTTTGGTCTTTGGAAATTCAATGTGCACACTGTAAAAGTTAAAAGGCATTAAATACTATTTATATTTTACAGGAAAAATAACATATCGAGTGTACACTAAAACTTACGCTATGAAAGGTGCAATTAAACTTGTGTTGAACAAAACATATCGATGAGCTTGTACCCATTCTTTATTATCAAGATGAAATATAGTATCCTCCCCAACTGATTGGCCCTTGTGGTCACTACCATCATAGTTTCTCAGTGGCCGGTTAGATTTGGTTTCAACATCATCCAAATATTGAGCACAAAAGTTCATGCACTCTTCCATTAAGTAACCTTTAGCTATTGAATCTCTCAATGCGCTTGATTTCGGACATATTATTTCAAGTTAAGAAGAAATCTCTCGATTGGATACATCCACCGAAGTTGTATTGCTCTAGCAATCAATGCTTCACTAGCTAAATGTATCGGCAAGTGCTCCATTACATCAAAAAAGGCCGGTGGAAATATTTTCTCCAAGTGGCAAAGTGTTATCAGAATACGGTCTTGAATACATTCCAAGTCCGATACACGATTAGCTTTGGAGCACAATTGTCTGAAAAAATTACAGAATTCAATCAATGTTTCAATAACATTCTTAGGCAATGACTTCCGTATAGCCAAAGGTATCAGTTGTTGCATCATAATATGGTTGTCGTGACTCTTAAGACCGCCGATGCTTCTTTCTGGTAAGTGCACACGTCTTGAAATATTCGATGAATACCCATCTGGAACCATAACATCCTCTAATACTTTCAAAAAAGTGTGTTTTTCATCCTTACTCATTGTAAATTGTGCAGGAGGTAAATATGCTTTATTAGATCCCCTCGGTTGCAAGTGTAATGGTTTTCTAATATTCATCTCTTTAAGATCTCGTCGAGTACTAACATTGTCCTTTGATTTTCCTACAACTCCAAGTATTGTCCACAATATATTGTCACACACATTCTTCTCTATATGCATCACATCAAGGTTGTGTCTAATTAGGTTGTGCTTCCAATAAGGCATTTCAAAAAATATACTCTTCTTCTTCCAATTGTGACCACAAGATCTATTTGATTCCCTCTCTTTTTTACTCATCAGCCTTTGCTTCAAATCATCCATTTTGTACTGGGTAAGTATACCTTCTGATTCCATATGATTCAACAATTCAGACCCAAATAGCATCTTAGGTTTACTTTCCCACTCCCACTTGCCATCAAATGACACTCTGTCCTTTTAGAATTTATGACTAGCATGTAAGAATCGGCGATGACCCATATAGCAATGCTTTTTACCATGCTTTAACCAATAAGACAGTTTTTGTATTGCAACAAGGACAAGCATACTCGCCTTTAGTACTCCATCCTGACAAGTTAGCATATGCAGGAAAGTCATTAATTGTCCACAACAATGATACACGCATTTGAAACATTTGATTGGTTGATGCATCAAACGTTTGTACACCTTCATTCCACAATTCCAACAACTCCTCTATTAATGGTTGTAAGTACACATCAATCTTATCCCCAGGTCCTTTTAGGCCATCGATGAGTATAGACAAAATCAAGAACGGCTGTTTCATGCACATCTATGGAGGTAAATTATAGAGAATCAAAACAACATGCCAAGTGCTATGAACTATGTGCATCGATCCGAATGGATTAAAGCCATCAGATGCTAACCCGAGCCTTACAGACCTACTATCACTAGCAAAGCTTGTGTGATGCCGGTCAAAATATTTCCAAGCCAGGGAATCAGCGGGATGCCTGAGCACGCCATCATCAGCTCGATCTTCAGCATGCCATCTCATGAGCTTCGCTGTTTTAGAGGACATAAACAACCTTCGCAACCGTGGCTTCAAAGGAAAATATCTAATTTTCTTTGCAGCTTTCTGTTTACCACGACTCTCACTATCAGTTGAGATACCATCATTTGGTTTCCATCTAGAACTACTGCATACGTCACATGCATCAAGATTTGTAGCATCTTTCGTAAACAACATACAATTATTAGGGCATGCATCATATGTTTCATACATGAAGCCTAGCCCTTCAGTTACCTTTTTAGCTTCATAATACAAATTCGGAAATTTCACGCCATCAGGAAAAGCCTCCTACAACAACTCAAGTAACATGTCGAAGGACTTGTTTGTCCACTTATTGAGCACTTTCATATGCAAAAGCCGAACAATGAATGACAACAATGTAAATTGTTTGCATCCTGGATACAATTCACTCTGTGCGTCATCTAAAAGTTTCAAATACTTCATTGTTTCCTCATTTGGCACACTCTCGTGATAATTTGGAACTTGATCATTGTTCTCAACACTTGTACATAAAGGTGAATTTCTTATAGCCTCGTTAATCATTCCAATCATATCGCCCCCAATGTCTAAATCTCTTATAGTTCCATTGTCTTGGTTACCATGCAAACTAGAGTATGATTCCCCATGATTTGTCCAATTTTTGTACTTTTTGAAGAAACCACTATGATAAAGATGATCTTGCACAACCTCTCGAGAAACATTGTAGCGATTCTCACATTTCCTACACGGATAACTGATGAATGAATCTTCAGGCCTATTGTTGTATGCAAACTTGAGGAACTCGTCAATTCCATTTAAGTATTCCCATGACATCCTAGTTGGTAAATCAATCCAACTCTTGTCTATCTTCTCAATTTGCTTATCTGGTTATGTAACAGATATATACATTAATTATTTAGTCGTCATTACAACCTCAAACTATTAATAAATATGTACGCATAAATTTGTGTCTAAAACCTCCACACTCATCAGCCAAACCCAGTTATTAAACATAAATTTGTGTCTTAACTTGAGAAGTTTGGAAATTACAAAAAAATGCAAAAACCAAGAAAAAAATTATACACAAAAATAAAATACTTTTTTACTAGAAACATGCCTTTTATATCTTGAGTAAACTTATTTCATACCCCTAGTAAAAAATGTCTTTTAATTCTTCTTAATGAAAAAAAAATTGAAAAGAAAGAATATTAGAAATAATTAGCATTTTAGACATTCCAAAAGTGTTGTACCATTTAGCTAACCTAATGTTACAAGTGTGAAATATTTCAAAGACTTTCTAGATTGCAACAAACTCACAAGTTCTTTTCTATTTGTTTTTTTTTTCACTTTTTGATGATCAATAGGAAAAAAATAAAATAAGCAAAATTGTAGACCGTGACAGTAAAATTTGAATCTCGTATCATAAGAGAGCATCCTTTCATATCCAATAGAAGTTAACTTAGCATATTGATATCTTCTATTAATAGTACTCAAATTTGTTAGTCTAGTGTCACATCTCGCAATGTCATAACTCATGATATTTTCAAGAATTTCTCAAAAGAAGTATTGTACTAGAAGTTTAGAGATGATTCCAAGGCACAATAACCTTTTCTAACCATTATATCACAGGCATAAACATTTCATCTTGATTTATTTGTCCCACAATAATTTAAATGGCATCATAGATGTTCATAAAAGTACAGAATATACGTATATATATAACTACATGTATATTAAAACAATCAAATGAATAATACTTGATTAATTTTAGATTCAAAATGCTTCTCTGAAATCTCATGCTCCCCATCTGGAAAAATATATATTCTTATAACCCCACCAGATTGACCAAAAGACCTTATCTACTTTAGGTATGACAATAATGGAGAATAAAATTTAGGGTTTGTTTGATCAGTAGCAATGTGAGCAAATTGTAGTTGCAAAAATTGACTTTAACAATTATCACAAATTTTAGGATAGGAGTTAAAGCTAAACTAACTGATGCACATTGAATACATAAGGCTGAGAATATTAGAACTCGAATTCTCAAATTCTCATAATATTAGAACTTAGAACTTACAGGAATTAGAATCAGAGAATGTGTTTCACTATAGCCGGAAGAAGAGAAGTGTTGAATGCGACTATGTTTGGAAGCTTCAATCTCCTATGCGGTGGGAACAAAGCAAGACACAGCTCGGCGGTGATAGAAGCTCAGGCGGCGCGATAGCTTTCTAGGTGGTGATAAGAAATCTGGGCAGCGACGACAAGCAAGCTGCAGCGGGGACGACGAGTAACCTGGGTCTGCGCGGCGGTGACGACGAGCAAGCTACGGCAGCGATGACGAGCAACCTGGGTCTGCGTGGCAGCGACGACGAACAAGCCACAGCGGTGATGACGAGTAACCTGGGTCTGCACGACGGAGACGACGAGCAAGCTACGGCGGCGACAACGAGCAACCTGGGTCTGTGCGGCGGCGACAACGAGCAAGCTATAGCGGCGACGACGAGTAACCTGGGTCTGCGCAGCAACGGCAATGACCAGCAAGCCGCCGCGGCGATGACGAGTAACTTGGATCTACGCGGCGGCGACGAGCAAGCTACGACGGTGACGACAAGAAAGCCACGGCGGCGACAACGAGTAACCTGGGTCTACGCGGCGGCGACGACAAGCAATAGTCTTTAGTTAAAGTTTTAATTTAATTAATTTGTTTTAAAAAACAAGTTAATTTCAAGTCTCAATTATATTAGAAAAAAATAGTGTATTTAAATTTTTTATATATTATTTATTTCTTTTGAATTTGTTTTGATGAAATAAATTTTAAAACAAAAACTTATACAAAGATAAAAATAAATCTACTAAATAGGAAATAAGGAAACATAAATTCAGTTTATAAATTTATTTTAGGTAAAAAAATTATCTTTCAATAGGATTTTTTTAAATTTTTTTTAAATTTTCCTTGATAAGAGAAATCTAAAAAATAAAATTTTTATTTTTTATTTATTTATTTTGGATTAGTTTCATGAGATAAATTTAAAAATAAATTTTTATCAAAAGATTAAAAACCTACTAGATACAAAATAAAGAAAAATAAATTTAGTTTATAAGATTATTTTAGGTAATTTTTTATTTTTTTATCCTTCTATAGATTTTTTAAATTTTATTAAATTTTCTTCGATAAGAGAAATTAAGAAGATAAGATTTTAATTAATAAAATAAAATAAATAAATAATAAAAAATAAATCAATCGGTAAAAAAATCGTCTCAAATAACTACTTTTTAGTGTATTTATTTACTTACGACGGTATAATATCGTCTCAAATGACTTTTTTTGCATCAAACTTTTGATGACGGTAAAAGTCGTCTCAAAAGACATAATTTTTTGCGTCAACTCTTTGCGTCGAGAAGGAACCTATCGCAAATTATCTATTTTTGCTACCACCTTGTTACGACGGGAACCAACCGTCTCAAATAAATCATTATTGGCGACCAAATTCGTTGCATGGCAATAACACCGACTCAAATGGTATATTTTGCGACCACTTTTTAAGACGGTAAAAACCCGTCGCGAACGACCTATTTTTTTAGATGGTAAATTGTAACAGTCGAAAAAGTCATCTTAAAAGACCCAATATTTGCATCCAATTTTTGTGTCGGCCGCTGTACCGTCGAAAAAGATTAATTTTTTGCCACCACCTAGTTACAACGGAAACCAACCGTCGCAAATAACCATTATTTGCGACTAATTTTTTTGCGACGGCAACAAAATCGCCGCAAAAGGTTATTTTTGTGACCAGGTTTTACAACCGTAAAATACCGTCATAAAAGACCCCTTTGTTGCGACGATAGGTTATACCCATTGCAAAAGGTACTATTTGAGACGACAATGGCTGCCCACACAAAAAATTTTGACGCAAAAAGTGCTTTTTCTTGTAGTGATTCTTCATTTCTTCCTGTCCTTGTATTTTCTCTCTATTTTTTAATTTTTAATTAAGAAAAAAAAACCATGTTCAAGTGAGATGAGCGATAGGGAGGCAAGTAAAAGTCAAACATAACAAAGATAAAAAGGTAGCATCTTTGAATGCACCATGAATTCATAATATCATTAGATTCTCACATTGTTTTACAAGATTTTAAAAAAAATGTAACACCCAACTCCCGTAAGGCACCAAAACTACACAAAGGGATAAGATCCCGCCGCAGACCGGCAGCCCAAGAGATAGATAAGGAGTAAACTTAAACAACCACAAATATCTTAATATCAAAAGAGATAAACATGAGTCAATAAGGATTCGCCATCCTAAGGCATACATTGCTTCTAAAAGGTCAAAAATCTTCAAATCTTATACATGAAGCTTTGCCAACACTAAAACTAAACAAAAGAAAGACTGGCCAAAACAATTTCCAACACCAGAACCAAAACTACTCGATGACATGTGTGGTGGACCAACTCTTAGTCGTTCCTGATATCTGCAACCACAGAGGTTACAGGAGAGCAAACTTTAGCATTATCGTGAACAGAAATAACAGTTACTTAGGTAAGGATAATTGAAAACTCTATCTAAAAAATAGTTCATCACATTTTTCACAAAAATATAGAAACTAATTCATTTGCATGAATATGAAAACATCACAGATTATACAGAATTTTCTCAGTATTTCAAACATAAATATGTTCCAAGCTCAACCGCCACAAATTTAAAAATGCATGACCACTTCTCAAATCTAGACTCAAGCCCCAAAAATGTCCAAGTATTCGTCAACCTCACGACCGGGAGTTCTGACGGTACCGTAACCTCAATTCTCAATACACGGATAGCAACATGATGGAATGAGTGCCACTCTCCACCAAGCACGAGTGGTATGTGCTGTCCGGAACTTAGCCCGCAACGCTTTAAAGGCAAAAACCCTTGCTCAACGGAAAACCTCCCCTATAAATATAAATGAAAAAACCCATAGTTGGGTAACCTCTCTCATAACGGGATATAAATGGCCGGAAATCCTTGTAACTTGGCATGTTGGAACAATCATACAACATTAACCATACTTTCATAGTAGCATCATGCTAGCTCAAAATAGCATAGATAGCACACTTGAATTAAAGACATCATAGCATTTGAAAACAATAGGTTCATGCAATCATCAAAACTGGCCATAGTTCAAAACATGCATTTCAAAGAATTTTCATGCATCATTTAAATAACTTAAATTCAAGATAATGGCTAAGCACTCTCACCTTGTTTAATATGCGTATGAACTGAGCCTCCCCCAGCAAGCTAAACAGAACCCCTGGGTTCTACAATCTCCGTGCCTAACAAGCAAAGCACAACTCGTTCGTTAACACGGAATCTTCCCCCTTTAGCCGATGAAACTAAAATGATTCGGACCGTTGAAAATTTCTTTGGTTTTAGGGACCATGGTTACTTTTTTTTTATATTTAAGGGGTACTATGCACTTGCCTAAACCTTCACTTGTTTAAGGATTTAACTTAACCATTTACTACTCTCTTCCAAACCATTCAATTCTAAGGTACCACAGCAACTTGAGTTACTTAGACATAGAATTGGATTATGATTTTTAAACACCATTTAGATAAAAAAATTTCCTACAACTCTCATATTTAACACCAAGGCTAAATCCTAAGGCAATAGGGTGGACATTGCATTCTAAGCAAAAATGGTTCATCATTTACTCCAGATTTTTACCAAAAACTAGCTTCTGTTGTTCTCGATTTTGGAATATCAAATGAAGTCCAAATGATCCCATTGTTTAGTATGTTCTAGTTAAACAAGTCCCCTACAAGTTTCATATTTTGAGCTGAGGGTAGTTATTTGAAGAAAGTTAGACGTTTTGGCTATTTTAAAAAGTGGGTTCTGTCAGCCGCCAAAACTCAGCAGAGCTGGTTTTGGACAAAGGATTTAAAACAGTTTTGGGATATCATCCCGAGGCTTTAAGATCTTACTTTTGGGAAAATAACTACTTCAATATGTTAGCTACAAAGTTAATGTAGACCCCTTTTTGTAATAGATAACTAAAAATAGGGGTTTTGGGTCATATAAAAATAGGTGACAGAATGTTTCTTGGGGGCTGAATTTCAACAGAGACTTTAAAATAGATTTTGATACGTCAAACCTCGATATTTTGTTTTCATTTTTGGTGGGTAGATGGATATACATGTTGGATACAACTTTCATGTTTTGACCAAGGTTCGGATCTCAATTGAAAATAGGGTTTTCAAGTCAGTAATGTTAACTGGTTAGAATTTGACACACTTTGGTAAAATTGCAATATCTCGACTTCTGGTTGTTCAAATGAGTTGAAACCAATTTTGGATGAACGGTAACACAAAAATCCAACTCTTGACATACAAATCATGCTTGGATCAATTTTCTACAAAGATTTATGGTATTTCAAATCTCAAGACAGAAACATTAAAGTCCTTAAAAATCAAGCCTCTTAGGATTTAGGTCTTCTACTTGTGTCATATCATGTTTTTGTTCCATTTCTTTGCATGCTTGTGATTTTAACTTAAATATCAAGACTCCAGTACCCTTAGAGATCATCCAACTCAAAGATAACAATATACAACAACATCTCATATCATTCATAATCAAAACATCCCCTAAGTTCCCAACTACAACGCCGTTTCGGTTCGATTTCGGTTCTTGATTGTTGAGGGGATTAAGGGGTGTGTTGGGAGAATGTTTTAAGGGATATTAGATACAAGGTTTAGAGGTTTTACTTGCATGTTTGGGAGATCCAAAGATGGTGGATGATGGTTTAGTACTTAGCTTTAAAACCGTGGTCTTCAAAGACCCCACTTTTTGGATCCTTCCTTCTTCTTCTTCTTCTTTCTTCTCTCAAACCCTCAAGAACACTCACCCCACTATTTCTCTCTCTCTCTCTCTCTCTCTCTCTCTCTCTCTCTATGCACGAAATTTTGAAGGGGAGAAGAGGTGTTTGGGCTTAGTTTAAATATGGAAAGGTTAGGGGACTGGGGAGACAACAAAATTAATTAACTTACCTTTTTTCTTCATTTTCTTCTTCCGTTCACATGGGCTCACATAGGTTCATTTAATGTTATTCAAGCTTTGAGGGGACAAATTCAGATTTTTAGGAAGTTAAACACAGCTAGGGGGCTGATTGGGGGGCAAAAAATCTGATTCCCATCAATCAGGGGGTTGCCTCGGTTTTCATGCCCCTATTGTGCAAGAAAATGCATTAAAAGTTAATTTAATGTATCTTTTTGGTGTATTTTCCTACTGAAACTCATTATATTAATATGTTTATGATAAATATAGTATTTTCATGTATCATCGTAATTTTCATAGCAATTGATTAAATAGATGTAATCTTTTAAGTCAAATTAAGCTACTTTGGCAATATTTGACTTTTTGACTTATTTTGTTGTGTATGAACTTTAATAATAATTTGTTTACTTTTGTTAACCTATAACACCATATTATTATGTATATTACTTGTTCAACAAGTATTGGATCATCAAAATGCTCAACTTAACACCTTTCTCGTCATTTTAAGCTAAAAGAAAGTAAACAGTCACTTTTTGGCACTCTTCCCAAGGTGGTCGGCCACTAAGGGGTATTTTTGTCATTTTTGAAGTTATTTTGTCCTTTTCTACTTTATTGTACTTAAATCCTTGATTTATGGCATTCATGTGTCAAAACTTAGATTTTTAAGACTTTTCGAGCTTAACTCTTGTCTCAGGTAACTTGGTCTTAAAACCTTGAGTTCTTAACCTCAATATTCGGGTTTTAATATATGTTTGTGTGTTTTTCACTCTTTCCCAGGTCTCGGGCTCGAAAGGTTAAAGGGTTGGGCCGGTTCTTCTTACCAAACTTAGGTTTGAGATTTCGTTTCTTTTGAGATGTTCTTTTTTTTTTTGTATTCGTATCTTGAGTTCGGGTTATTACAATCTACCCTCTTTTAAAAAATTTCGTTCTCAAAATTAAACACTGAAACTCAAGCCAAACATTGTCCCAACAACTGAAAACCCAAACCTATCATCACACAAGGTAAACACGACTCCACACAAACTGCCCACACGTGCAAGTCCTACTGGCTTCACTGTCACCCATGAGACATCCATAAAATGTGGGATCAAGATTCAACTCACACTGTAAAACCTCAAAACATACGACTCTAGCAATAAACACATCACACAAGACCAATCCACCATGGTACTTGATTCCGAACACTATCTATGCCCAAACATAGTGACTACCACCCATTCACTCTTACTGCCACAAACTGGCTCAATCACACCTCACCATGCACACCGAGGACTATCTCCACAAGTCCAAGCACACGACGTCGAACTCTGACATCGATCACATGAAATCACATGTTCCATGCACAAACTCTACTTTGAGTTTTGACGATCTCCAGACGACCACTGACTTTTCTACCACATCATTACCCTACTGATGCTAACAATGCCATCTCAAAGCTGACATGACGCCGATTCACGATCAACAACACAACACCCGGCTCCAGAGAGAAGTTCACTTACTCACCTGGACATCAAAGAATGCTTTTCATCTCAACAGACCTTCAAACCTTCATCCTCCCCTCAAACTTCTATCACGAACCACAATTCTCACCCAGGAGAAACACTAGTGGATACACCATTGTCCTACACAAGGTTCTATACAACTGGAAACCAATTCGGCACCACAGTAACAAAGTCACCTGACCTAAACGAGTCACTCGACCAAACGCATTCCACAGACAAAACATCTCATAGACACCTAACATCCTACACAAAACCCAACCATGTCCCCCGTGCAACCGTACATCACTACACAACTCAACATCTCGCTATCAAATTAAGGATACTAAAGCTACCGATCAACCTCACATCAAACATGATTACCGTCATCCGACGGAACAAACATGATAGCCATCATCCGACATCGATTCCAACTCTTAACACATACATCAATCCCTTGAATCCACAATAGAAAAACATTTGGACCCAAGACACCAACCAAGACTAGCATCTTACACTTGGAAATTTTCTCACATCCAGGGTTTATCACGGCCCTTCCATTCTTGACCAAATAACCGCGACGGTCTGAACAGACCATGCCTACTAAGGCTTCTCAAACATTAAATCCTTCCTGATTCATACCTTACCACGCTCTCAGGACCACCATCCAAACAAACGGTTATGCCAAAGCACAACACTTACCACAGTTGATAACCACACAATCCAGAACAAGCTGTACACAATGGTTAACGATTCTCAGCTGATCACTGTAGAAAGAACACTACATTTCAATACCAATTCCTTTGTCAACAAGAACAAGCAAAAGCATTCCTGGTCTACTAACCTGACCTCACAGGGAACACAACCTAAATGGTTCAACCATCATACAAAATAAGCCACACTGACTAGGTTACCATGACCTATCATGTTTACTACACTCATACGTACTCTTTTACGGTCTTCCACCGTGGATAATACTAACCCCATCATGCGATTCTTTACGATCTTGAACCGCGGGAGCAATCGGATCCCACGTTATACACACAAGTGTTCCACATCCAAGAAGGCACGTAGCCATGAACCACACGTTGAAGCCACGAAGAAACAAACCCACAATCACTCGATCATGGCGATACAAGTCCCTGAATCATAACTCCAATGGTCACAATACGAATAACGAATCCACATAGATTTTTTTGGTCTCAGTACACAACCAAAACCTGAATCGATCAAGAACCTGGCATCTTCATCCAACCGAGATGAAACAACTCACACTAGACAACTGTCTATAAAGAAACTCTATCGCTTTCCAGAGAGAAGAAAAGGGTCAACAAAACCCATGACCCAATCTCAGCGTACTCCCAGTACTCACAAACACTTGGCCT
>JAOTRH010158616.1:0-12941 GCA_034768845.1 Heliamphora exappendiculata | reverse complement strand
AGAGAGAGATAAAGAGCCATGGATTGGGAGAAAATTTATCTGACTCATTGGGTGGTTCAGTATGTAGCCGCCGTCGTCTCTTCACGATGGCGCCAGAATTCAAATCAAGCAACCCAAAACTCCACTAGAAAAATGAATCAATCTCTTCATGCACCACTACCTGTAGGGACCGAAGCTCGCGATATTTCCGCTTGCACGAACCATTGTCCCTCTTCCACTGATTTCTCGGCGCCAGCGAGCAAATTAGAGGTGGCAGAATCTTATTTTCTGGTGCCATTAGCGTGTAACATTCGTTGTCGCCGTCGCTCTTCAGCGTCTCGTGAACTTTAGTGATGACTCAAAGCTCAGATTAGAGAGGAAGATTCGCATCTGAGCAAAAGCATCGAAGAAGGTATATTTGTTAAGAACAATTATAAATTTTAAAAATGAGACCTTGTGGAATAATTAAAAGGTGGTTATGACTTATTCTCAAACAAGTTCACTAAATGGGATCTCAAATTAAGTTTTCCCAAAAATATGGTTATACTAGTATGAGTTTTAATACTCATATCTTCGTCTTTGTCTTTAAATTAGAGATAATCATGATCTACAATAATTGAACTATAATTAAGAACAAAGAAAAATATTTACAAAGAAATATGCACATGATGCATATTTACAAAGGAATATACACATGATGCTCAAGATTAATTATATGACTGAAGAAAAATATTTACAGAGGAATATACGCATGATCTTAAAGATTAACTATACACATGATGCTTAAGATTAATTATATATAAAACTGAAAAAAAATATTTATAAAGTAATATACACATGATGCTTAAGATTAATTATATAACTGTTCTTGAGATCTAGTTACTTTGAATCTTTAAGTCCAATATATATGTTTATGGTAAAGTTCGTGAGTTTATTTTTATTCTTATAACACTATTTTGGGTTTTAAGATAGTTTGAAATGTCTTTTTTCTTTTTATTTTTTGTTTAAACATCAATGATCTTAGTTTTACTTTTTAAACTTATTTAAAATACTTTCTTGACCTTTTTATTTTGAGTTAATTAGTGATTGGTCCTAATTTTAATTGTTGTTTAGGAATAAGTCCCATGCAAAGTTTATTAATGGGATAGGTCCTGTTTTTTTAATTTAAAGTGATGCTTGGACTCTTTTGTCCTTGCGACAGAAAAAGAAACACTCAACACACCACTCTGGCCACCACTAACACGTTCCTCTCGCGATCCCTTCGGCCAAAGCCACTATCACTTACATCACTCTGTTCTTTGCATCCTAAAGTAGTGCGCTCGTCGCTGCCTACGTCATTCCTTCGAAGAACGATACTGGCGCTAACCTCCTCTACATCGCCCTCTTCCTCCTCCTTCTTGCTACTCCTTTTTCTCCTCCTGATCCTCCTCCTCCATCACTGTTGATCACCAGATTTGGACCGTCAACTTCAGATCTCGTCATCGCCACTGCTTCTCCACCTCCTTGCCACCGCGAACCATCAAATCTAGACCACCGACTCCAAATCTATGTCGTCACCGTCGCTTCCGTCGTTGTCTTCTTCGTTAGTTCTCTCTCTCTCTCTCTCTCTAATTGAGGTTTTTTTCCTGTAACTGACAAATTTATCAATTTAATTTTCTCGAAAAAAATCCTTAAACTGAGAAATTCTTCAATTAAATGCTGTGAGAAATTTTTAGAGAAACTTCAACAGATAAATTTCTTAGTTAAATGCTACGAGGGATTTGTTCTCTTTCTCAGTTAATGCTATGATAGATTTTCTCGAGAAAATTAAACTGGCAAATTTATGAGTTTAACATAATGAGAAATTTTTTCAGAATTTTAAATTAATAAATTTATCAGTTTAATAAAATAAAAAAATTCTCCAGAATTTTAAACTAAAAAAATTTATCACTTCTCCTTTCTCTTAAACCCTAACTCTTCGATGATGCCGCCAGAGAAGAAGGAGGAGATCTTCGACGGAAAAGAAGGTTTGCACTGGAGAAGTATAAGGAGATCGGTGCTGGAGGAGTGGCCGACGTCAGCGCTGGAGAAGGAGCGGGCGACATTGGTGCCGACGAAAGAGAGGCCGACACTAGAGAAGAAGGAGTGGGCGAAGGGGCTGAAAATGAAAAAAAATTGTTTCAGACAATGTTAACAGCAGTTTGAGAATAATACACTAGCTTAGGACAAAATTTATTAAAATTTATTGGATGTGACGAATTCTTTTATAACTTTGCAAAGTAGGACTACTTCCAAAATCATCCATTTATTTTCTAATAAGAGCGTTAAAATTTTCATTTAAGTTATTATTGTCATTTTTGTTAGCCCAAGGGCATTTTCTATGAATTTTGATGATTTTATTAAAATATATTTTCTAATTGAAGTTTAAAAAAAATTAAATTAAATATATTTTAAAAAGATTGAGCCGATACAATATGCTTTTACGTCTACACCTTTTGCCATTTGAGTCGACACTTGACACTAAAATGGGTTGACAGTTAATGTTCTTGAACAGAATCTTTGAGTCAACACTAATTAGCATTTTGAATTGACACTTACAAGCAAAGCCCGCTTGATAAATTCAAGTGTCGACACCATTAAGACTTAGGGTCGGCACCACGAATACTTTGCTTAAGACGTTTTAGGAAAACAGTTTGAGTCGACACCTATGATCAATTGGGTTGACACCTTCAGTATTGGACCAAAACTCAAGTTGAGTCGACACCAGCAAGAGGATGAGTCGACACCAAGCCAAGGCTCGAAGATCAAGAAGAGTTGACACTAACGTATGCATGGGTCTACACCTTACCAACCTTGATAGAAATCAACTTGTGTCGATACCAATACACAAATGAGTCGACACCAAGTGAACCTCCAGACTTTCTGATAATCGTATCAATACCGAGTGTCTCCTGAGTCGACACCAAGTCACTATTTGGGTAACACTCCATGTGTGTCGATACCAGTGCTCTTATGAGTCGACACTACGAAATCCCCCGGACCCTGACCAACTTGTGTCGACACCAACGCTTGCATGAGTCGACACCAAGTAGCTCTCCAGATACCTTTCATCTTATGTCAACACTAGAGATAGACATGAGTCGACACCAAGGTATCCTCCGAAAAAGTAAAACTTTGGATCGATACCAAAGCCGATACGAGTCGACACCAAATTTTCAGTAACCAAAGTATTTTGGTTGAGTCGACACCCTTGAAGATATGTGTCGACACCAAAAGTCCAAGAGCTATAGTCTTTTACTTGGGTCGACACCAACGAAGACATGAGTCGACACCATAGAAAACATGAAGTCTTGAGTCGACACCATGAAAAATATAAGTCGACACCAAGTTTCAACACGAAGGACTAAAAAAATGATAAGGTCGACACAAAATCCACTCTGAGTCGACACCAAGGTGTAGAATATGAAATACCAAAAGTTGAGTCGACACCTCACGAAGAATGAGTTGACACTTTTGTTCGAGAACGAAAGCTAACACCAGTTTGAGTCAACACCAAGGAGTCTTGTGTCGACACCTGTGACAGTTTTCAAAAAACGACGTTGGTTCAACGGTAATTTTCTCAGAGCATTAATTGCCTCCATTTACCACAAACGGTTATTTACTTTAGTAGACTATGAAATGAGTAAATTTCAGAGGTTTAAAATTCTGGATTGTTGAAATACAAGTGCATTGAAAGCTATCAAACTCTCTCCTGTTCATTAACTTTACATTCACTCATCTAGCCCTGAATCTCTCACTTTCATGTACATTTATTGTTAAATCTTTGTAAGGAGTGATTGTGATTGATATTCTCATTTACTCAATCTCATTTTGTCACGCCCCAAAACTCGGGGTCAGTGAAAATTCACCAAACATCCATTTTAAATGAAAATAAAGGTTTTCATACATTAAAATCTGCCTGTTAAAACCAATGGAATACCTAACAAAGTGTATCTCTCATAAATAAAAGATAACAATTCAACATGCGTACAATATATCGCCTTATGACGTGCAAAACCTGCCTTCAGGAACAGGTATACCTAAAAAGAAAGAAAATTATAAAAATCTTCCGCCACTGCGGGCATTACCAAAGCTACTCCTCATCCACATCATCACCTAAAAATAATTTTACATAAAATTTTCACCTGTGAGCCGAAACCTAATAGAAAAACAGAAAATAAGCTGTAAAGCGGGAATATGCAATCATATGGTGGGAGCGAACTCAACCACAAAACCAAAATAGGTTTTCCATCCAAAACCCTCAAGTCTTCCCATCAGACTACACAAGTCTCCCAAAATAGTTTTATTTCATAAAATCGATGTTTTCACCCTTTAAACCAGGTATTACAACAAATGCAAATAATCAACCACAGTTAAGGAAAAATCGTAATCAAAACATTATTCCCTCGCGGAATGTACTATCGCGAAAAGAAAGAGTATGATCCTATGTACCGACTCCATCACAATGGGATAGAGGTAACAACTATAGACCCCTGTCCAGTATCTAATCCACATACATCATGGGACCGGTTAGATATACATAAGTTCTATACGGAGCACCATAATGAACCACATAATTTACGGGCGGCAACCCGAGGGAACTAAGCACCCAACCACCTCAATTTACGGGGACTAACCCGAAGGACCTAAGTACCTACGCTGCGCATGTTATCAGGCTTACATCGAGGGAAACTCGTGCAAGATACACGTCATCCCGGTACATCTAGATAATTTTCTAAAAACTGAACTGTAGCATCAACTACAAAACTTTTTCACAAATATACATTATACATGTATATAGATCCATCGGTCAACATGGAGATCAACAAAGCATTTCAAAATATTTTCTCCGAAAGCAATTATAAAACCATGTATAAGCAAGAGATCCAATCCATGAAACCATGGAGATCAAACCAAAACATGTAAAAACATAATTTCATGCAAGCGTTTTAGAAAGTGAGACTCAACCCCAAGGGTTAGCTCCAAACCTCCAATAAACACGTTTTTCAACAAAATTCCTCTTTTTTCTTAAAAGAAACCCAATCTTTTTTTCCAAAGAAACCACCAAAAAGCCTAAGCAAACAGCCACCATTTCAGTCGACTGGACTCCTCCCCAATCGACTGAAAAACCTTATGAAAAAACACCATTTTCGAACAGAAAACATTTCAGTCGACTGACCCCTCGAGTCCAGTCGACAGAACTCATGGGTCTAGTCGACTGAACTTGTCCAGAAAATGTTTGTAGCTACTATTTTGACCTCCAATCCTCAAACTAAGCTTCAAAAACACCCATATCGATACCTAAAGGCATACAAGAGCCTAAAGTTATCACAAACTATCATCAGAAACATCCAACACTCAGTTTCATCCAACCAAAATGCCAAAAAATAATTTTAATCCAAAATTGGATCCATAACATAAAATCACTTTTCAAGAGTTTTTAAACGGTGAAACAGTATAAGATTACATATAGTACCCTTATACAGTAGTAGAATCTGAGATCTTACCTCATTGGATCAAAAACCTGACGCCTCGATCTACGTGTAAATTTGAATTTCGTCGAAATCAAATTTTGTCTAGATAGATGTGTAAACCACGAAGCCAATAGCAAGGATCAGTTGTTGGTCCGTCAAAAACCAAGCACCGGGCCCCTAGAAAGTTAAAGAGAAAGCAGAGAGAAAATAAAAGAAATTTAGGAGTTAAATTTTGAAAATATCTTTTAAAAATATATAACTCCAGATATTTATAGACCTCCAAAATATCTTTTTTTTAAAATTTTTAAAATTCGCACCATAACTCCTCGTGGCCCCGGGACCAACCCCACATGCTCAGATTAACCAAAACAGGCATCGAAACACAGAGTGTGTTTGTTAAGGTGTGGATGTAAAGAGTGTTTACAAAAACAGAGTGTGTTTGTAGAAACATCTTCATGTTGTAAAGATTTTTGAATTCATCTGTTAAGCATTCGATTATAATGCAAATTCTCAAGGGAATTCTTAAGGTGTGGATGTAGGTTTGAAAGAAAAAAACCATTCTAAATCCTTAGCGTCTGGTTCAAATTTCTCTCTCTTACCTCTTTAATTTTACTGTTATATATCTTTATTTGTGCTTATTACCATATTTGTTGTATGAAATAAAAAAAACTTTTTAAAAGGCTTTTTAAATAGTTAATATTGTTTCTAAAAAACCCAATTCACCCCCCTCTTGGGTTGCGTATGACTAATAATTTTCTACAATAACTTCTAAATATTTGAAATGGAAACAAATTTCTTTTATCATAGAAACGAAAAACATCCTAAATTATTATCTTTTATTATATTAAATAGAACAACTTAAATACATTTTTTGTTGTTAATAAATGTCACAAGAGTAAATAGAGTAAACCAAACCAAACCAACAAAAAATTATACAGCAGGTAGCAAATGTCACGTTAGCTTATTGATAAGGTGTTACAATCAATTCATGCACATCATGTATTCATAAGTTTGGGAAATGACATTACATTAGGGGTAATATTTATAATACGTCAGTATGACCCTATATTAAAGGAACCCAAACTGTACATATCACGCCCCCAAACACAAACAGAGAGAAGAAAAGGAGGGAATTAAGAATAATCAAAAGACCATTATCTTGTAAAGTCAAAACCGCTTTTAATTAAAGAGGATTTCAATATACGAGTAAATATTTAAAATGTCGACTTTTAGAGTTTCAATTTGAATATAAGAACATCTCAAAAAGGGGGTTAAAATGAAAGAGATGCACTGGTTTGAAAATAAGAACAAAAATTAAAAACCCCAAAAAATGCCCCAGCAAACAAATAGCTCGATCAGTTAAATGCTGCTGGCAACATTTTCAGCTTGCTGCAAAAAGAATTACGACCATGTATTGACCGCTCGAGTGGTCTAAGGATCGCTCGATCGGTTTGGCTCCTGTACACTTTTTTTTTTCACAAATTTTGAAGCTCCACACACACCTAAACCTGTTTTTATGTAAAAGAGGCACACAAGAACATTGGAAAATTATATGGTTTGATAAGAAAGGAAATTCACAACCTTTGCCTAAAAGGATTTGACATTCAAGTATCCCAAAACCTCAAAATTTAATTACATAATGTCCAAAAACCTTCATTTAAAAGAATTCAATCATTACATCCATTCAAAATATATAAAATCCAAACCTTTGTGGTCTTACAACCCAAATATTCGTAGAATTTGACAATCAAAGACATAATTGCATCTTTCCAATTATTTCACAAAAATCATAAGATAAGGTAAAGCCTTCCAACACCATCCGGGTAAATCCAAAACATGTTTAAGTTATTCAAGATATATTCTCATTATCAATGCCAGAAAAACATTAATTTAAACAACGTGAGCCAAGGCTCACTAGGATTCTGAACTATTCTAGATTAATCGTGCTCGATATATAACTAACAATTCTATATTATCAATTCCAACCCAAGAAAGCCAATTTTTGTTCATAAAATAATGGAACCACAATTCTTTAACCAAATCAATATCATATTGGTACATAACATATTACCATGTGAATTGCCACCATTACGGTCACACCGAAGGATCGGGGCACATCCACCACCTTTTCGAGGATTAAACCGAGGAAATGAGGCACCCATTCTTGTATAAGTTTTTGGTCTTTCGCGGATGAGCTAATCGAGCCCACGTTAATTCTAAAATCTCCTTGATATATACAATATATTATCTCAATAATATTGCTTCCTCAACCATTACCCATGGTTTTTACCTAATCTGTGAAACCTAGTACTTTAATAACGGGTAAAACAAAGAGAATTTAGATTATAAAATGACTGGAAATTCAATTCCTAACAAAATCTTATATTTAATTTTAATATCGAAATTCAAAAGCTTACATCTATTAAAAATACCGATAATCAAAAATTGAAATCAAAATATATTATATAGATAGAAAAATTAAGTAAAAGTTTTAACTATATGATAATTCTTAAAATAATATTAAAAGTTCATACCAAATTTTTAAAAATTTTTTAAAATTAAAATTTTACATCAAAAAATTTAAACGGTAGAAAATACCCTAATTAAATGCCAATTGACAGCTCAATCTCATGCAAGGTGACGCATAAGCGGATGAGCAATCCCTTAAAATGCCTATAAAAAGGCCATCCCTCAGCCGAATTACACACATCACACAAATAAGAAATCAACAATATTATGTACCCAGAAATAAAACATAGAATGTAATTTGAATGGTTAAGATTCATATTTAATAGGATGGGAACACACTCCAAGTGAATCTTAACCATCTCAAGCACATTCGGTGTACTTTTCTGAGTTTTATTTCTGAGTATATAACATTGCTGATAAGAGATTAGTTAAGAAGTAGAAGCTGATAATAGAATTGAATGGGGGAGGGTCACAACAAACGACAAAAAAGGAGTTTTAGAAAAAGAAGTACGCGACAAATTCACTGCAGCCAAACCCCGCCACCACCACAACTAAGCTGCGCCACCCACCGCCGGCCACGCCATCGACACCACCTCTGCTCTCTCTCTCTCTCTCTCTCTACCAATCACCAACTACCAACTACCAAAACAATCACCATACTTCCACCAACCACCATGATTCCACCACCAACAACTACCGTCTCACCACCTTCAACCCATTATAAACCCACCGCCGCCACCACCCCAAACACCACGAATCACCACCGCCCACAATGCCACCACCACCACCATACACCATGACCCAAGCCTCTATCCACCACCCCTCATCCACCTAACACCACCGCCGAACTCACATGAGTCGCCACTACCATCCTAAACCACCCCGAAACCACAACTCAAAAACTCTCCATTTCGAAAGTTTCAAAAATCGATTTCATCAAGCCTCCTTCTGCCACCCGTCACCACCACTACAAACATTGAAACTTGCCACCAAAGGTTTAGTTAGAACCATCTCACGGCCACCTTTCCATAGCCGCAAACGACCGTAAAATCTGACGTCCTAATTGTCCAAACGAGAGGTCCGAAGTTTGACAGAAAAATCGAAACCACCTCACCCTCTACTCGTGTTTGCTTCCTCCATTTTCACGCATGGATTCCATGCTTGATTTTCGTGCATAATTTGGATATTGGTCGCATGCATTGCTTTTCAAAATGGAATTTGTTTATAAAAATAAAAATTTAATACAATAAAAGAAAAGTTTAGAAATTTAGAAAATTATTATAACTTTTTCTCTTTTTTCTAAAATTAGTATTTTTGCATATTTTACATACATGATTTAACCTTTAATTTTTCTCCAATTGCATGAAATATAAAAGTTATGATTTTGATAAAATAAAAAATAAAGTTTTAAATACCGTAAAAGAGAAAATAAAATATTAAGTTAAATTATAGAATAATTTGACTATAGTTTTTGCTAAAATTTGTATTTTGCCTACTTCATGAGTTTAAATGAGATTTTAATAAAAATAAAACTAAAATAATTTAACGAATTTATGAAGTTATACTAAAATTCGTATCGTTACATATTTTTCATGCATGATATTTTAGTTAGTTTGTAGATTTTATTTCTAGAAATTTAAGATAGAATATTAATGCAATTTAAAATAGAATAAAATAAACGAACCATGAGAATTTTACTAAATTATCATTTTCGTCTATTGTGATCTAGATTGGGAAATCTTAGTTAAATGATTAATTGACTGAATTCTCAACTAGATCGATAAGTACCAGATAATAATTATTTGACATATTTTTTAGAAATTCTTATTCCTTGAAAAATTACTCTGTTATGTAAAAATGACAGTTTTGCTTTACCATTATCAACGTTGTAAAAAGTTATGTTGTTATGTGCGCCAAAATCTTGACTTTACAACAGGTACAATTGTTACCTTAAGATCCATAAATTATTAAAAGTATGGTTGACGTTTTAAAATTAAAAACTATTATGAGTACAGTTGATGCCTTAAAATCGATAATTTTTATAATTATAATTGACGTCTCGAAACTAACTATGGTTACAGTTGGCGCCCTAACACTAAAAATTGTTACGGTGATTACACTTTCAAATAAGTTATTTTAAAATGTGTGTATTCATGGTAAAGAAGAAATTGGTTTGTCGTTTTAATTTTTTTGAGTTTGCCTATGTACCTAATCAAGTTTGAGATATAAATGTTGTAAACTTTTTGCACGTGTTTCCGTTATAATATTAAGGTTATTCGTAGCACTAAATTAACTCTCCATAAGTTCATAAAATTCATGCTTCTAAAAAATCATTTCAGATAATATTCTTTTGAAAATTCCTAACTAATCAAAGAAGTAGGCCTCGGGTGAGCATAACTCACTGGCTGGCCACGGATGCTATTTATGTCAATGGGTCATGATAGAGATAATATCAGGGCTATAGTTTTGAATTTTCTTAAAACCAATAGCTATAGGATTAGTTAGGCAATAGTTGCATCCAACTTATGTAGCCACCGAACGATTATCCTTAATGTTCCAATTAGAAGAATGTCTGATCACCGTTTCTTTTAATGGGAAGTCTGAAAATACTTACCAAGTGGAGTAATGATTCCTATTTTGTTGTGCGCATAAGTGCAATATTAGAAAAATGAAACTAAGATATTCCATAAAGATATCACAGGGGTACTGGTGGTAGTCTCGCTCATCTTAAGATTTGACGATGTACCAATTTCTGCTATGGCATAAACCCTTCCCTATACTCCAGATGTCTGTCCTCCTCCTCTACCCATAAGTTGATGTACAGATTGTGCCGAGGAAGCCTCCCTAGAGCCCAAAATGCCTGTGTCCCGGTCTGTCGAGGTGGTTGGTCGTATGTCTGCCACTGAGTAGGTTGTGTATTAGATGTTTCTCGGCTAACTCTTCCTTGCGAACATTCACGTCTAACGTGCCCTTCTTGACCACATTGAAAACATTTGATAGGTCCCCTCTCCTGTGGCTGTCCCAGTGTCAAGTTCTGTTATTGTCTTTGTGCTTGCTTTCTCTGCAAACACTCTCTAACCCAGTGTCCTTGTTGCCCACAAACAAAACACGCAAATTCCCTCCGCTCCAGACGTGCCGTCGAGGCCACAGATAGGGTGGGTGCAGAACGTTGGATCTGATAAGATCTCCGCGGCGCCGAACTAGTATTGCCCAGTTCGGATTTTCATTTCTTATATGATCGTTCCTTAGATTGTGTAGCCCTAGCCTCCGATGGTAGCCTATTCTCCCTGATTATTCGATTTTCTACCAAAGTACTTTCTATTACCATGGCCGTCTCAACAACTTCTGAGAAGACCTTCAGTTGAAACCCCACTACTTTCTCTCGGATAATGGGTCGTAAACCCCTTTCAAACCTCTTAGCCTTCAATTCCTCCGTTGACACCATTTCTGGCGTAAACTTTGACAAGCTTGTGAACTTTGATTCAAATTGCAAGACTAACATATTCCCTTGTATCAACGATAAGAACTCCTCTCGATACATGTCTCAGATAGACTCAGGGAAATACTTTTCCAGGAGTACCGCCGTAAACGCTGCCCATGTACCATCCATTGTCGTCATAACAAACTCCCACCAACCGTTTGCCTCCTCCCGAAGTTGAAAGATAGCAAAACCCACCCTAAGGTCATCTTCCACTATTTGCAAGGAATCTAATATCTGGGTGATTACCTTTAGCTATTCAGTCTCCATTCGAGAGTCAGGTTCCCCAACATAGGTAGGAGGGTACAAACGTTGAAACTCTCTCATCATTACTGCAGCCCTAGCATCCGTAACCCTTACTCCCCCTTAGTTAGCCCCAATTAAGGTCCTCAAAGCATTCAGTATCTGTTGATTCACTTCTGCACCCCCAGGTGGTTCTTGCAGGGCGTTGATATCCCCTTCTTCAGGAACTAACCTCCCATGCCCTCGGCCGCGACCGCAACCTCGATCTCTACCTCCTTCTTGCCTAGGAGGCATCACTATACGAAGAGAATACGATCGTCAACACACAATTCGTAAACATATCAACACTCCTTCGCCGAATGGAATCAAATGTTAAGCGCAAACATAGCTAACCCTACTTAAACTTAATCACACTAACGCATAAACACATACCGAGGGAAAGCCTCGAAGTGACGCGATAATCCAGGTAACTAATTCAGATTTCTCATAGAAAGAATGTCGGCCAAATGCTTTCCTATTTTGAACCCCAAATTAGTTGATCGGACGCCAAATGGCAAGCCACATCACCCCAAGACTCAACCTCTATGCTCATATAAACACAAAGCTTGCGCAAGACAATCCAACCACAATCTCATGCAGGCACACAAACCATGCCGTGTAGTGGTGCCTAATATCAACAAACAATTCTTAAACAAATTTCGTTCTCACTTTCCACGGCTCTTAGGTATTCGAACCTAGAGCTCTGATACCATTCAGTCACAACTCAAACCCCGAGTCTATGAACTAAACCCAAAACGTACCTTGCACGAACCATATCCATAGGAAAATTTTTCCAAAACAAGAGAAAATCCCTCACATATACATTCAAAGGGTTTAAAATGAAACGAACCAAGTTCCAAAATTTTCCTTAATTTTATGTACAACAAAAACAAAGGAGTTCTAGTTTAATTTACTGGCCCTTCCCAAAGGCATCCTTAGCTTTGGTGTCACCTTGCTCCTCAGAACCTGAAATGAGTTAACATATATACATGAGTCGGAGCTCGTAAGATAAAAATTAACTCAAATATAATGCATGATTTATGAGGTGTGATGGGTGTAACCAAAATAAATATGCACGTTTCACCAAGTCTTTTTCTTTTTACACGCACACCCACGCACACAAATTTGTCTCCATTTATCTTGTTATAAACAGGCAACCCAAGAGGGGGGGGGAGAATTGGGTTTCTTTTCTAGCAATGGATAATATAAAAATCTTTTCAGAAAAACCTTTTAATATCGCA
>JAOTRH010158605.1:0-12941 GCA_034768845.1 Heliamphora exappendiculata | reverse complement strand
CAAAAAGAAAATTTTAACAAATAAAAAATAGGCTTATATATATATATATATATATATATATATATAGAGAGAGAGAGAGAGAGAGAGAGAGAGAGAGAGAGTTATGAAATATTAATAGAGTGAATCTCATGAAATATTAATATTTTTAAAAATAAAAATCTTCTGAAATACTTAAAAAGCAAATAAACTTTATTCCTAAAAAAAAATACTCAAAATGAAACCCTTACCACATCTCCCTAAAAAAAAAAAAACTTTAGACCATCTCCAATCATAAGATTTTTAAAAATAGCTAAAAGTTAGAACAATTCCTTAAAATTGCTAAAAACTATTTTAGGGAGTCACATTTTTATTCAAAACTCTAATTATACTTTCCAATTTAGAGTCATATTTTTTTTTTAATTTTACATTATTACTTTTGTTGTTTGTCTATGTACTGCAATTGGACCTTATTGCTTTTGTTGTCTATTTTTTGTCTATTTAATTTGTAAGAATTAATTCTATTTCTTAAATATTAATTGTCAATGTAAATTTCAATTGTGAATTTTCGCTCTTGCTTTTATTGTTTGTTTATGTACTGCAATTGGATCTTATTGTTTTTGTTGCCTATCTTTTTGTCTATTTAATTTATAAAAATTAATTCTACTTCTTCAATATTAATTGTCAATATAATTTTCAATTGTAAATTTCAGCTCTCAAACAATTAATTGTAAATTTCTTTTGTTTGATAGTTTTGATAAATATATTTATATAAAAACTATCAAACAAAAGAAATTTCTCCAAATCAAACCAGCAACAAATCTCAAAAATCTAATTTCAACAAAAATAAATTTCAAAAATTTCTCCAAATCTCAGAAATTTTTCCAAATCAAACCAGCAATAAAAGGAATTTTAACGACAATGATTGCTCCCAATTTCAGCGGACAAATTTCAACAAGCGTTGACGATGACTGCTTATTCAATAATCGCAATTGCTCTCCAAAAATTTTAATAACAAAACATGACAATGATTGTTCTTAATTTCACCGAACTAATTTCAGCAAGCGTTGACGATAACTGCTATTTTGAAAATCACAACTACTCTTCAAAAACCTCAATAACAAAACAAAACAAGACCATCCTTTGAAATCTCAACAACAAAACAAAAATTGGTATACTTTTTAATCAAAGAATCTAATCGTTGAAATCAAAAGATTATATTGGCAAGGCCATTAGAGTGGCCTTTTTGCCAAAGTGGAGGGAGAATAGGTGGTCTTCTTACAAGGAATTTTTGAATCTTTTAATTTGTACGGGCGGTGCATTTTGTGTGCACACTGTAGTTGGTCCGATCAAGGGTGCGCCGCAAAAAAGTTGTTAAACAATCACGCCCGGTGGGACTCGAACCCACAATCGCTTGATTAGAAGTCAAACGCCTTATCCATTAGGCCACGGGCGCTTTCTTTAGTAAGCGGAAGAAAACATTGTATTTAATACCTTTTAAAAAGCATGGTTTTGCCAATTCCTTGGTGCTTGCTTTAGTACCAGTACCAGTACCGTGATTGTGGACAATGCAGATAGGCCATTTGGACTTACATTTAACTGTTTTTTATTTTTGTTTTTAAATTTTTAGTAAATTATAAATAGAAATATATATAATAATTATTTTTATTTTTTTAAAATTTATTAAATTTTATAAATAAAAAAATGTATTTTTTGTTTGTTTTGTAAAAAGTTTCATTCATTTCTCTCTCTCCTCCATCATCTTTGACTATCTCGTATGTATTGCAACCATTACTGGTAAACAGATTCGACAACCACTTTTGATCACCATCTCTAGCTAGCTTCCATCTCTACTATAAAACTCTCTCATTGACTCTTACGTCCACCTACTGTTGTTAATTAATCATTATTATCGCCACTGTTTTCAATTACTATTTTTACCCACATATAACCTCTACCTCAATTTATCACATCCACTAAAAAATATGTATTTGTCAAATATTTTTTTTCTTAGAAAAATAAACATAAATATGCTTTCTATTTATTATAAGTCAAAAATAAAAAATTATAAACATTACCAAACGACGCAAATTTCATGAAAGAAGAAGCAATGGTGGGGTTGGAATATATTTGAGATAGTTTAATAAATGTCAAAGATGCCATACTGATAAAAAGTTAGAGATAATGTTATAGATAAAAACTAATAATTGATGATTCCTTAAAACAAAAATATAAGAAGTAAGAACTTATGATAAAAGAGATAAAATAATAAGTTATAAAATTGTAATTTTAAGTAGTATAATCTGTATTTATTGATTTATAATTGAAAACTATAAATAAAAACATTACAACTAAAAATTCTTAATTTTTTACTAAATTATAAGTTAAAAATTTTAAAAATAATTTATAACAAACACTCTCCTACTAATTGTTGAGATTTCAAGTGTAAACTTTAAACACTTTTGAAATGGACAACATTGTGGGCATCCGTTTGGGCCATATCTAGAATTAATTAAGATAAAACAAATTTTTTTCTTTTTGAAATCCCAAAGAAAAGGGATAAAGTGGCGGTTAGAGAGGAAAAAGAGGAAGTTATTACCAAGTATATTAAAGCAATTCAAAATAAAATAGTTGTTTAGAGAATACATGGCACAAGGAGAATAGGTCAAAGGAAAAGAAGGAGAATAGGTTAAAGGAAAACAGAGCAAAAAATGGAGCCAAATAAGACAAACGGTTATTTGAAGGGTTATAAATATGAAGTGAAGACCGGGAGGAAGAAAAACAATACATCAGCTTTGAATCAAAGCTCCAAGCTTCTTTATTTTTCTTATCTTGCATTTTTCATATTTTCAAATTTCATCATTTATTTAAGATCCTTCTTTCAGCTTTTGATTTCAAATATTAGCTTTATTTTATATTTTAGCCGATTTGCAATAAAATTTCATTCGAAGCTTATTTTAAATTCTATTCGTTCTCCATAATTTAGTCTTAGTTTATGTTTTGATCAGTTCCATAGAAATTCCATTTGAATTCAGTTCAATCCTTATTCATTCTTTTATCTAAACACTTAGAAATTGGTGAAGTCCTTTTCATTTAAGCAAAAATCGAACCAGTAACTTTTCGGTTCAAGCTACGCTCAATCGGCCTGGTTAAAAGTCAACTTTGGCCCAATTCTTAAAACAATTGGACGTAATCGTCTTGACATGCCTGCTATTTATCAAAAGTCCTAAACGATCTTCAACTCGAACACCAACATCTTTTGGCACACTTAATGGGACCCGAGTGTTGTTTAGAAGTGTAATGGTAGGAAGGGGTTGAGGAAAGGATGTCATAGAAAAAACCACAGGGAATTCATTCCTAGAGGGGTCTGATACTAGAATGCAACCCAACCCAGTTTTACCTGTTGACTTACGAAACGCAGCAAAAAGTATGAAGGAATATTTGTTGGAGGCCAACAAATAGTTGTCTATGTCGTTATCTTAGTCTTTGTCAGTACTAATACAGGACCTAACTCAGGTGATGAGACAAATGATGACCTTGCTTAATGAAAAGTTAGCAACTTCTAGTCCAGGAGTTCACAGTGGAGTGGCAAATAAGCAAGTTATGGGACAACCTCCCCCGTCTCCCTAATTACCACCAACCTTCCATCCAAGATCGTCTTCAAATGGCTCCGCGCTCAAGGGGAAACATGGCGAATAAGGGGGAATTTCTGTTTAGATGAGGCCTAATGAGGAAAATGGCAACAACCAACGGTTTGCTATACTGCTTATAGAACAAGTGCCAAGTTCATGGAAGGACCCTAATCCACTGTTTACAAACACCAATCCAGAGCTCGGGGGAAAATTCTGATTAATTTCGATAATTTCAATCCTTCCCAGCAACAGAATATTCCCTTTAATAGGGAACAAATGATTGATATTATACAAGGGCAGTCTGGGCCATCCCTCGGGTGTATTAGAAGGCCAATTTTATAGGAAATCATATTCTGATGCCATAGAAAGGATGTACGAATTCCCGAGAGGATACAAAGTTTCTAAATTCATTTTGTTCTCAGGAGAAGATCATCTACGGTTAAACATGTAGCCAGATTCACCATTCAATGTGGGGAAGAAAGAAGTAATGACATTCTAAGGCTCAAGCTTTTTGCCAATTCCTTAAGTAGCACAATATTTACTTGGTATATTAATTTTCCCTCTATTTCAGTCCAGAGTTGGCCTCAATTAGAGGAACTATTCCGTCAACAGTTCTACCAAACGGAACCTGAGATAACGATGGCAAACCTATCGAGGATGTATCAACTGCTTGGAGAATCCACTGATACCTACATAACTAGGTTTAAGAAGGCAAGCTTCAAATGCAATGTGGCACCACTAGAAACGGAGTACGTCATGTAGGCACAAAATGGTTTGAATTTCAAACTACGTACGAAATTTGAAGGCATGGAGTTCAAAGATTTATTCGAGTTAGCAGCTCGAGCAGTAAAATACAAATATATACAAAGGGAAGAGCAAAACGGGAAGATGGCTTCGAAAGGGACGTATTATTGTGTAATGCCCTGATTTTCAGAAACGTTAAAGACATATATTACTATTTAATTAGGATTATTCTACCGATGTATTATAGGTAAATAGAGTACTTAATTGCATAAATATAGTTCAAGTGTCTGACAAATCATTAAAGTGGGTATAAATATTACAGTTATCCATTAGAAAGAAACAAAGTATCTTGGATAAAAAACTTAAAGACAAAAGAAAGACTGTAACATATAATCTACTACTCCCCAAGGGCGTTGTCAAATTCCTGTGGCGTAAACGCCGTCAGTCAAAACTCAGAAGTAAGCTCTAAAATCCTACCCAGTTAACCCACATACAATCCACCAAACCCACAGTTATATAGATTAAGCATAACATTGTCAAAGAAGAGCAAAGTATAAATTCAACATACATTGAGTGCAATGCAATGCATGAAACTTATGTGACCACAACCCAATTCCCAAACTGCACAACTAATCAAGTGAAATCCACCCTGAGAATTCTAAGGGTTTTAAATTTCAAGATCTGATTCTAGGCTTAATCCTTCGGGATTCTTATTGTGACGCCCTTTCCTCCGGGCACGTCGAGACATACATAAATATACATAAAGAGATATTTTAGCCATTCATTCATATTTACATACTTTAAATATTACATCATAAAGAAATTTGAACTGATTAAAAGGTATATAGCGTTTATAGTTTCACCAAATTTTTTTAAAAATTACAATAAGCACGGAAAGACTGAACAAAAGAACAAAAGGCAAAGATTCAAATCTTCAGCAAGCATAGTCGGGGTCTGCTGGCTCTTGCCATTCACCCTGTTCTTCAATTATGTCTTCTTCTCCGGGGGAAACTTCTTCAAAAAACTTCTCAACCTTACCTATGGCACGAATTCCATGAATCAAAACCCAGAATAAAACACTCTAAACCTTCTATCCATTCTCACGGTAAAATATTCCACAACGCAAACCATTTAGTATCCAGTACAAATTTAAATAAAAGAGATAGATAAATTTGACAATTATAACATGGCAAGCATATATAAGAATAAGTGTACAAGTATGTGATGCAATGGATGTGATTCAAGTGTCCAAGCCAACATTCATCCCAAAAATAAAAATAGGAGTTCTACTTTGGGACTTATTGTCATTGTCTCAGGGATTTTTTGTCATTTTCTCTCGTTGCAGCAAGGACTTATTGTCATTGTCATGATGGTACTTATTGTTATTACCTCATGGACTTATTGTCATTGCCTCTCATTGAACCAGTGACTTATTATCATTGTCGTGATGGGATTTATTGTCATTGCCTCTCATTTTAAGACCAGGATGCTCGCTTGGTATCAACCTAAAATCTAAGCTATCAAAACCAGAATGCTAGCGACGAGCTCATAGTGCCCAATAATATCCATGATAAATCATTTCAAACATCGGGAATGCACCCAGGGTGTACAAGGGGAATATATCCCAAAATATTTACAAAAATAGAAACCAGGGACGCCCTAAACTTAGAACCAAGAAGGACAATTCAACATAATCCATTCCAACAATAGTTTACACAGATGGATTCCAATATGCCAAGATGCAAGTGACAATTCTCAAGATAAAATTCAAACATGGTGGCATGAGTTCTAATTATCGTACATTCACTTAAAAACACTAATCAACTCATTCAAATCAATAATCATTTAAAACTCGGGTCTCACAGCAAATGGTACTCAAATCAAACTTAGCAACTTTAAGGGGCCAACATTCAAGTATTAAATTTAAAAGGACAACTAGGTTTTGGGACATCTAGATTTTGAATTAAGTTATAATTTTTAAACACTATTTAGATAAAAATATTTTTTACAACTCTTATATTTGATACTAAGGTCAAAACCTAAGAAAAGTGGGTAAATAAAGCATTCTAAGCGAAAATGATTCAGTACTTTTCTTATAATTTTATCAAAAATACGCCTTTGTTGGTCTCGATTTTGAGGTATCAAATCAAGTCTAAATGAGCCCAATTTTGGATATGTTCTAGTTAAACATGTTCCCTACAAGTTTCATGAAGGGTTCTAGGGAAAGTTGTTTGAAACAAGTTGAAGATATTAGCCATTTTGTAAAATAGGTTCTGTCGGCCGCCAAAACTCCTACCAGAACCGGTTTTAATAGAGAGATTGAAATGGGTTTGGGGAACTAAAGACCTCTAGGTCTAATTTTTGGACAAAAAATAGTTAAATATATTACCTACATTGTTCATGTAGGCCAATTTTGAAGTACGTCACTAAAAATAGAGGTTTTTGGCTATACATAAATATGTGACAGAAGTGTCCTTTAATGGCTGACCCACAATAGAGAGTTTTAAAGGGGTTTAAACCTATCAAAACTCAATATTTTGTGCTCATATTACGTGGGTAGTTATATACACATGTTATATACAACTTTTATGTTTTGACTGAAGCTCGGATCTCATTGTAAACTAGGATATTTAGGTTGGTATTGTCGACTGGTCTAAAAATGACACTTTGGTAGAATTGCAATATCTCGAGTTTTACTTACTCAAATTAGTTGACACTAACTTTGAATGAAAGATAACATAAAAAGATAAATATGGACATAAAGAACTTGCTTAGATCAATTTTTTACATTGAGTTATGGAGTTGCAAAGATCATGGTAGAAACATTAAAGTTCTAAAAAATTAGGTCCTTAGATGTTGGAAGGTTCTATGAGTGTTAAGGTTTTGTTACTTAAGTTTTGGACCTTTTTAGGATTTCTGGATTGAACTTAAGGTTTTGGGTTTAGTTAAGATTTTTGATTTTTCAGCGACTTAAGATTTTGTCGGTTAACCGTTGCTAATACTACAGTTTAGGCTGGGTCTTCACACGGGTCATTATCAACCAGGTTGATACAACTAGGGTCCAAACTGGGTTGTTACACTTACTCTTGATCTAACCCTAGTCTAAAAACCTAGTTTCGGTTGATTTAACATTCTTAATTTAGAGCTTAAAAACTAGGTCATTACATATTGGGATCCAAATTACACTATAGCTAATTTAGAACCGCAAATATCACCCTAAGGTTGCAGCTGCTGAGATTCTCAACAAGATGCTTTATGTGTGTAAAGCCTTCGTTAAAGTCAAGCCAACCAAGTTTCAAGGTTCCCTAGCATCTCCAAAGATCACAAGGATCTATGCATTCGACATAACAAGGGTAGATGAGATTTTTGTTCACCTATTCACAGACAAGATGTTAAGATTCTCAGTTGGCTACAAAATTTTAGCCCTAGGGGAACTAAAGAATAAGGAATACTGTAAGTATCATAATTCTTGGAATCATTCTACCAATAATTGCATTACTTTTAAGAACGATATCCAGGACATGATCGACAAAGGAGAGTTCAAATTCCATAGGAAGGATAAACCTATGATGGGGGTGAACTGTGACCCTTTCCTTAAACAGCTAGCAACTAATAATGTTTCCATTGACATGAAGGGTTGCCTAAGGATTGGACTCAAAAGGAAAGAAGATCCTGATAGCGTAGCTCGACAAGAAGTAGAAATGAATAAAGGAGATTTCCAGGCAGTCACATCCCTAGATGTTTGGTAGGATTAGAAGATAATTCGAACTAAAAGAAAGAAGAGCTCTGCCCAAGAACAACACGTTTGCAAGGAATGTAGTTAAAAAATAGGAGAAATGAGTAGCGACATAATCAATAGAGAGAGAGAGAGAGGCAAAGAAACCAACAGCAAGGAAAGAGAGACAATCGGTCTTTCAGTAGATCCACGCCCTAGATGGTAGATACCTAGTTTTTTCACAATCCTAAAAGACGAAGGAGGCCCAAACCAGTATGACCACCATTATCACCCCTATGGAAATGGTCAGAATAACTCATCCTAAGTTTTCTCAACATGAATGAATCCCCTCTAGGTCACAGAAATGAAGAATGCAAAGGGTAAGGCAAGCCGAAGAAGAGCCAAAGAAGCAAAATTGACCAAAGAACACTTGGCCAAAAGGATGATAAGAGTATGACAGACTCGGTAAAACTCAACATGGGAGTACAGGCCCAAGGTAAATCAAGGACTAACAATGGTATCTTCCAAAAAAGCATTAAGCCAACCAAGTTCTAGCAAGACATGCCACATGAACTAAGGAAATGAACCAATAAAAGTTAGTTTTTGTCCTACTTGAGAATTTCATGGCAAAAGCAGGACAATCTTCCTTAATCGAAGGGGATGTAAAAGAAAATGGGAGTGCAGTAGAGATTTTGGAAGGGCTTGATAAAAAAGAGCTAGATTAAGTCCTCATATTAAAAACACAAAAAACGCAGATGGCACAAAGTGTCATATTTGAAAGGCCATAAGTAGAAATGACATAACACATTCGACGTTTGTACATATCAAGATATCTCTACGGAATTCCAATAAACAGACTTCTGGTCTACAATGGTTCTACAGCAAACCTGATGCCAAGAACTATGCTTAGAAAACTAGGGAAGGTCAAACAAGATTTATTGTCATATAATGCTATTATATCGGGCTTTGTAGGAGGAATTACATCTTCTCATGGCATTATAGTTGCAAACCTCCCGATAGGGAGTAAGAGTTTGGCCACTCCTTTCTTTGTGATTAATTCCCGGTCAGTATATAACTTGTTGTTATAGAGAGACTGGATTCATGCTTGTATAACAGTACCATTAATGTTGCACCAAGGTCTAATTTTCTAAAAAGACCAGGATATCGAGGTGGTATGGGTAGATAAAAAGCCTTTTTAGCATCTGCCAATCATGCAGAAGCAAGGCTGCATGACAATGATATTAGTCCCATGAAAGTGACAGGCCTAGACAAAGACAGCCATCCAACAATAGTCATTTTGTCCAATAAAACTTTGACGGAAGATTTAAAGAGGATCTACAAATAAGTGATCATCCCATATATCTCTAAAGTTAACAGGCCAATCACCCCTTTTTTATAAACATTAGCTCATAGAGTTATGCCCGATGAAGAACAAGAAGGCAGCAGCACTGCAGGCTACACTATGAAGATTAATAGCTCACTTAGCAGATGAAAGGTTGTGCGACTGTAGAACACCTTGATTTGACCCCGTTAAATTTTAAGTTGATCCTGGTGAGTCTAATGATGAAAACTGAGTGGAATGATGTATCTGAACAATCGTCAGGAAGCAATTCAAATCCATTACTCTAACCAAATGATCAAAATTCTTAAAACCTTCAAGATCACAACCTTCAAACATTGTGACAGTACCCTTTAACCATGCGACTGTGACATGAACCTCTTAGAAACCCTAAGTAATGTCACGCCCGCAACATCCAAACCTTGCGACCGCACACTTCATTGCCGCGACCGCAATATGAACCTTATGGAAACCCTAATTTTTGGGGTGGTCACGATAACCAAACTCATGGTCACAACCTTCTAAGGTAGCTACCGCAAACTTCAAAGAACATTTTGGGGCCCAAAACATGTCAACACCTCGTTGGCTGATGTGCTCTATATAAACGTACATTCGATATCATTTTGGGAGGACGATTTCTAAATGCCGATAATTTGTCGAATCACTAAGGAGGAAAGTATGATTTAAGTACACCAATACTTTGTTGTACTCCCAACTCACACCCCAATCCATACTACTGCTAGATCTTGACTCAAATACTAGAATTGGACTGCTTTTCAAGGGTTGGACTGACGATTCTACATTCTATAACTTGATGACTCATTTGAATTGTCGCATTTTAGGTATTTTGTTAGAACCCCGACTCTTCTCCTTCCATATTTCTCATCCATGTGGAGTAGTCGGGTTAATTTTAGTATTTTACTTTCAAACTCGCCCACTTTATTCTTATGACATGTGATGATAAGGTCAATTGCTTTGATTCTCCCATTTACATGATTGATTGTAGTATTTGATTACTAATGTAGAATAGTTGAGTTAAGAGCATGCTTAATTTTGAGGAATGTGGTTAACTGTCATGGTAATTTGATCAAAAAATGGTCTTAATCGCATTCTGTTCATAACTCACATTCACACTCAGTACACTATTTCTTTAAACTTTAGCAAAACAGAGCCTACAAACCCTGCTGTCGCAACATTCAATGTTGTGGTCGTCACATTCGGGCACTAACATTCTTGCGGTCATAATAACCAATGTTGCGCCCGCGCATTGTTGGCCCAATTTGTTTCCGTGCGCAACCATCATATGTTACGGTCGCAAACTTTGTTTATTTTTACTAGCTTAATTCTGTTCCAGTAGCCTATTCTTGCTTTTTACAGTATTCTGTTGATCATTAGTATGCAATCTGTAGTGTATTTCCAATATGATTAGGGCTTAAATAACTATGGAGTTGATTTCTCTTTTGTTTAGAATCATATTACGCTTACGTAGTATTATGATTAGGGCTTAGTAGTATAAGTTAATTGATAGCATCTTATAATCATTGCATACGATTTTATCATGTATCCTTTAGTTAGACTTTGCATGCCTTAGGATATAAGATTTCTTTGTATGCTTTGTTTGGTGTTATATGTACCTATGCCATTCTATTTTCTTATTTGATTTTGAATGTTCTCTCTTTATTTCCACTTTTTGTATTTGCATGCATTTGAAAAATATAATTAACAAACCAATGATGATAGTAGAGGCCAATCTCACGGTTGGGCGAACGGAATGCGTAATGCCTTTCTAGATTCGTACCTTATGTCAAGCCCCGAACCCCTGGGGACTAGTAAACTAATCCCAAATAGAGTCATATAAGAAATTACCCATCTAGGCACTTGTTTCACTAACGAGTTGAACTCAAATGTATTTAAGAGAAATAAAGGTTTTCAACAAGTAACCATATCCTCATGCGTATAAAATTACAATCACATACTTTGAGTTTTCAAGAGTTCATTACAACAACAATATTATTACAGTAGTCCATTTCTGCTTATGTACAAACATGTTATAGAACACGAAAGGGACACTAAAACTTTCTTCAAGTCTTTTCTCAAAATGAATTCCTTGCCCTGGTATCGCCCCCGGTCCTCCAGTCCTGAAATGTTTTGGTAAACATACGTGAGCCGAAACTCGTTGGATATAGATTAACGCAGATGTAATGCATGATTTGTGAGGTGTAATGGATGTAGCCGAAATAAAATGCAAATTTTCACCAATTCATTATTTCTTCACACGTGAACACACCCACACACGCCGATTTGTCCCCATTTGTCCCTCTATATTATCCGATTTATCACAAAATCGTATCACAATTAATTTATCACAGTTAATGAACTGATATCAGGTGCAGCTTATAGAAACTCCTCCCTATTATCCCAATAGGCAATGTGAAACCATTGGGTAATAGATAGCTCTATAACTCATCACAATACAACACCACATTTCGGGGGTTAACTCGTGGGCATGTGGTCCCCATCTTGCGTAAATTTTCAGTCTTTCACCGCGACCTGCCAGGCCAACTTAATCCACATTAATTCATACAGTCCATTATTTGATCATTTTTTCACAAAAATCTGGGAGTCCAACCCACAATTGGTTCCTCTCCACAAATACTTTCTCATAGTACCTCTTTTTAATTTTTACATTTTAACTTCCCATTTCATTTCCATTCAAGTCTTATTTTAACATTCCATCATTTCTTTCAATTCAAATGCCACCATAAATTTCAACACATAATTTCTCATAAATCACATTCCATTTATCAACTTCATTAAATGCCGATGCGTAATTAACTCACACATGACCATATGATTTGAAATAAATGGAATGCACACATCATATGCATATACATGTATATACAAGTTAAAATTCATATTTCCTTTCTAAAACTTCAAAATCTTAATGATAATATTATCACGACATTGCCCATAATTATCCATAATCTTACTCGTTCTTAAAACCTTAGTAATATGTCGAAAACTTATCTTTATCGCAAACACAACCAAACGGCACGATACTTACATCCCAACCCAAGTGTAGTAGAGTAAGTGTATTCATAGCCCAAGGGATAGGAAATTCGATGAAAAGGTTCAACATTGATGAAAATATACTTTTCAAAGTATTTGGCTAAAATCGGGTGAAGAATGGTTAAAAAAATTTGACATACCCTCACTATTTTAATTATAACTTTTTTTACCAAAAACAAATTTCTTGTGAGACTAGTCTTTTTGGAAAGAGGACTTCCGGGGCTTCGATTTGAGTACAAGAATGATCCAATTCTGAATTCGAATGTGGGAGATATAATCGAACAAAGTTGGCCCTGCGCAGTCAGTCCGCTCGAGCGGATGTCGGGTGCTCGAGCACCCAACTCTCTGCCAGTTGAGCGCGCTGGTACCCAAGAAAAATTCAAAATTTTCCCTGTTTTGTGTTTCTAACCTCAAATCTCTCAAACACTCACAAATTAAGCTTCAAATCCCAAATTCCAGCATAAAA
>JAOTRH010158594.1:0-12941 GCA_034768845.1 Heliamphora exappendiculata | reverse complement strand
CGTGTGTCTTTATTATCTCGGGTCAATAAACGAGCTTCGGCTCCTTTTTCTTTGGTTCATTCAGATGTTTGGGGGCCGTGTTCAGTAGAGTCTGTTTCTAATTTTCGTTATTATGTCATATTTGTGGATAATTATTCTCGTGTGACTTTCTTATATCTTATGCGACATAAATCTTAAGTAGCATCTATTTTTTTCTCATTTTGTATGGAAGTAAAAATCCAGTTTCAGGCTCAGGTTAAATGTTTACGCAGTAATAATGGTGGCGAGTATCTCTCCACCCAACTGAAGACTTTTCTATCCACTAATGGTAATGTTCATCAGACTTCTTGCCCCGCTACCCCACAGTAGAATGGTGTCGCTGAGCGCAAGAACCGCCATATTATGGAGACTGCTCGTGCTCTTTTGTTTCACATGGACGTGCCCAAGCAATTTTGGGGAGGCCGTGTTAACGGCTTGCTACTTAATTAACCGACTCCCCTCTCAAGTCCTTGGTGGTAAAATTCGGATGGCGGTCCTCTTTCCTGCAACGAGCCTTTTCTCTCTCCCCTTGAGAATTTTTGGCTGCCTTTGTTATGTTCGTGAAACTCATCCTCAACGAACGAAATTGGATGCTCGGGCTGTCAAATACATCTTTCTTAGTTATTCGAAGACTCAGAAGGGGTATCGCTGCTTTTGTCCATCTCTCCACAAGTTCTTTGTGTCCCGGGATGTTGCCTTTGTAGAGTTTACTCATTTCTTTTCTACATCAAATTCTGCTGGGTCGGGGAGTGGGTGGTCTGATCTTTGAACATCTTGATTTTTTAGTGTCTTGCTTGCTTTTGTCCTCTTCTACAGGTATTCCTCCTACTGAGGGGTCCTTTCCACCTTCTCCTTCCACTCATTCAACTTCCTTGGAACTCTCCTCTACTGAGCCCATTTCCTCGTCTGCGGATCCTCTTCCCAAGGTAAGTGTTCCTTCCCCTGCTCGTGATACTCATATTACTATTCGAAAATCTTATTGCACTTACATGGATCATCCACTCTATACTACCTCCTACAAGGGCCTCTCCGTCTCTTTACAAACTTGTATTGCCACTCTCGATCAAACCACTATTCATCGTACTGTTCCCGAGGCCTTAGCTGACCCTGGCTGGCAGGGTGCTATGTTAGAGGAAATGCACGCTCTTGAATCCACTTCTACCTGGTCCCTCGTTTCTCTTCCGAAAGGCTATTGGTTGCAAATGGGTCTTTACGATCAAGGTTAATCCTGATGGTTCTCTTGCCCGGTTGAAGGTCCGTCTCGTTGCCAAAAGATACGCTCAGACATATGGGGTTGACTATTTTGAGACCTTCTCTTCTGTCGCCAAAATGGCATCGGTTCGCCTGTTTATGTCTTTGGCTGCCACTCACCATTAGCCTCTGTACCAGCTTGACGTAAAAAATGCTTTTCTACATGGCGATTTGCAAGAGGAAGTTTATATGGAACAACCTCCTGATTTTGTTGCTCAAGGGGGGTCGCAGCTGGTCTGTCGTCTCCATCGATCTCTTTATGACTTGAAGCAGTCTCTACGTGCGTGGTTTGGTCGCTTTAGTATGATTATGCACCAATTTGGTCTTCTACAGTCCGGCAAAGATCATAAGGTGTTCTATAGACGCTCATCTGCTGGTTGTATTCTATTGATTGTTTATGTTGATAATATTGTTATCACTGGTGATGATGCAGTGGCCATTTCTGTATTGAAGCAATTTTTGCAATCTCAGTTCCAAACTAAAGACTCAGGCGAATTGAAATACTTTCTTGGAGTTGTGGTGGCACGAGGTAAGAAGGGTATCTTTATCTCTCAGAGGAAGTATATACTGGATATTCTTGCTGACGCTGGGCTGTTGCATGCAAACAGGGTCGAGTCACCTATGGACCCGAGTGTTAGACTTCTCCCTGATGAATGTGAGATTTTTCCTCACCCCAACAAATATAGGAGAATGGTTGAGAAGTTAAATTATCTAACAATAATGACAAGATCGAACATAGCCTTTCCTGTGAGTGTGGTGAGCCAATTCATGGCGGCACCTCAGGTCCCACATTGGAATGCCGTGGTTAGAATTCTACGCTATATTCACAGTAATCCCGACAAGGAATTGCATTTTAGTGATCACGGCCACTCTATGATATAAGGATATTTTGATGCTGACTGAACAAGATGCCCCATTGATCGGCGATCCACTTCTGAATTCTCTATATTTTTCGGTGGCAATTTTATCTCTTGGAAGAGCAAGAAGAAGAACGTGGTTTCGAGGTCAAGTGCAGAAGCAGAATATCGAGCCATGGCTTTGGCCACATCTGAGATTCTGTGGCTTTGTCAATTGCTTAGCGAGTTGAGCGATCCCTGTAATGGCCCAACAAAGCTTTGGTGTGATAATAAATCTGCAGTGTATATTGCCACGAATCCGGTGTTTCACGAGCATACTAAACATATCGAGGCAGATTGTCATTTTATGCAGCATGGGTATCAGAATTGTGTGATCGTGTTCAGTGCGGTTCATACTGAAAAACAATTGGCAGATATCTTTACTAAATCTGTTCCAGGTCCTCGAGTTCAATATCTATATAACAAGCTGGACATGTTAGACATATATGCCCCAGCTTGAGGGGGAATGTTAGTTTTATTATAATTATATTAGCTTTATTATTATTATTATCCGGTGTAGTTGGACACACCATTTATTATTGTATGATCTCGTTATTTTATAAATAAACCGTTGCGTACCCTATTGGGGTTAACGCCTTCATTCAACATAATCATGTCTATTAATACATATATGAGTTGCACAAGAATTCTTATTTTCTTACATTTTCACTACTTCCACGCTAAACAAACACATGGAAAGTCCTTTATCTTTACAATAACTATCCAACGGAAAATAGAAAACAAAAAAGACCTAATCCACTTCTTGATAACCTTGCAAAATAAGAAGCAGAGGTGGATTTGCAGCAGTTATTCCAGCAGTTAATGTTCATGTTCTGATGCATATTCATTCAATTACCAAACAATCCACTGGGAAAGCCATTCCAAAATGGTGAGAATGAGGGGTTTCTTAGGCATATAATGCCAGATTGGTGTTGAAAGCTCCAAAGATGGCTTTGAATTGGTAGAAAAGCTGAAATCTTTATTGCATAACGAAGATATCATCCAAATAATCTATGAGACAGAGATACAGAAGACCCCAGAGATCATTCTTACAAAAGGAAAATTCAAGTAAGGACATAACAATAATCCACTCACAAAACTTTCAAGAGCTGCACTTCAAATACCAATGGCTCATTGGCATGAGACAAAAGGCTACGTCGAGGGCCAAACTGCAGACAACCACCATGGCATAATAATAAGCATAATATATAACGAGATATGGCCAATCCGAACTAAAATTTCTTCAGTATAACGAAATAATCTTGATTCAGAGAGTACTAGTGCAAGTGTGACATCAGTATGGTGACTACGGTCTATCGAGTAACAATCAGTCATTAATTGTACACACGGCTCTCTTGCTCAAGCTCACGCCTCAATTTTATTGTCTATTGGATTTGTGAAAGAGACTCAAATTCTAACATGTATTAGGGGAGTGGAATAAATGCCTAGGGCTTAGGTCAACAAATTCCACCCACTCACACACCCCACCAAAAAATAGGAATTGGAATTGATTTTTCAGGAAAGGCTCTAGCATCCCATCTTTGCCATCTGTCTCAGGATGAAGATAGGGATGCGACCTGTGTGATTTGGTATTGTCTGTATTTTGGTTGTTTTTTTTCTTCCGTTCTAATTTGCATTACCTGTGCACTTTGATTTTGTTGTCTTTTGATGGGTTTTTTTTTTCTTGTTCTGCTCTGTTTCTTCCTTCTTTCCATTGTATATTCGTATATTCGATAACCAAAGTAAAATAAAATTAAGAAAAAGACGAAAGTGCAAGCAGGGATGGGGAACTCCTCCCAGACAAGAAGCTAAGGTCGTCAAGGGCTCAAAGAAATAGTCACTTGGATGACATAATTATATGAACTAGACAGACGAAATGTGACTTAATTCTTATTAATGATGATGAGGAGATGAGAAATTAAAAATAGCAAACCTCATCAGGAATTGGTTTTAAGGTCTCATTGATATATCCCGCAGAAGGGGGTATCAGTGCTCTTCTCTTCCCTGAAATAAAAAACCCCAACAAAGTCAGACAAGCGACAAATGATAGGAAAACAGCAGGTACCATTGATTAAACAGTGGTTTTGCTGAATAACTTTGCCCAGAACAATCATACATCTTTCAGAGATGAGCTACATGAATATACCTCCAACCTTCATGCCAACCAAAACCTCTTTCAGACCTTTTATTATCTGTGAAATGGAGAAACCTGTAAGATCAATCACATATATGTAAATCAAACTCAAATTAATATAGTGTGGATTCCATTACAAAAACATAGTTGTTATTGTGACAATCCGCATCCGAGATGTCCACACCACCACCTCATAGGGAGTTACCATGTATCTTTGTTGCATCATATATATACTTGCATGGCACCACATCTTCATCCCGATGTGGGACTGCCTACACTGAGGTTTTACAGTTATCAATCCTGTTTGGGTAGCATCTCCACCGGAGGAGAGAGGGTTTAATATTGAGCTGGATGTATGGAAACAAATGCTATACGATAAATAATGGCACTCTGAAATGATATAATAATAATCAATGGGTGACCTTCAACACATCTCAACTAAAGAAGATCATTCTTGCAGCAACACAAAAAACAAGAGTTGGAAAGGGTTTAAGACTTCTAAGAGGCAGCAGACCAAAATGAAAACGATAAGAGTTGGTAAGAAAAAAACTGATTCTTCTGCATAAACCAAATCATCGTACTCCATACAGAATGTATTATTAGCCTCAGTATCTAAAAGCGGTGTTGATGCAGAACATGGAGGGGATGAAAATAATGGATTGGTAGCGCACAAGGGTCGAAACCCTAAATCAAGGCCACAGCCTTAAAACTCAACTCTTTAACAATTTAACTTTGCTTAATACATCATTTGAGTATCTTATTTATAGGTTTAAGAACCTAATCTAAAAGGAAAATTAAAATCCTAAGTAAATAAAAATAAAATCTTAATATAATCTAGAATCCTAAACGAAAAAAAAATAACAATAAAATCTTATTTAAACGATAATTAGAATCTTAACTAAATAAAATTCTAATTAATAAAATAAAGTTAAATATTATATAATTAAAATAAAATAGCATATGGTCCTTGTATTTTGCATCATTCTCCTTCACTGGAAAAAAAAACTCGACCTCGAATTCGCCTTGAAATGCCAGATAATCAAATATTTTGAATAGATGAAAGATGGAAGTTTCATCCCGTTCCATTTATTCTTGACTTTGAGACGGTTGACAAGGTCAACAAAACTGAAATTGATAACCCAAACAAAGGCGTCAACATCAATAAAATCAATGTGTTCTGCCTTGATGAAGTTTTCTGTTGGTAGGCAATCAATAAGATTGTACAAGTGGAATGCATTTTTATATTCAAAAGAATCTTCATTTGACGAATCCTGATACAACATAGAGGTTGCTAGCACTTCAATGGCCAGAGGAGGAATATATGCATTTAACTCAAACTTGTTTGGAGTAGAATCAAACTTGTTTTGTTCCAAAATGGGGCAAGGTTGCTGAGTAGGCATCGAAGTAGGAAACCGCTGAGTTGACACCCTATCTTTTGGAATTGCAAGCTTCAACAAAATAATTTTGTTATTGTACATGAAGCGAAAGGTGTTATCTTTCCTATTATAAGTGGCGCCAAAGTCATCCATCCATGGAAGACCAAGTAACACGTGTAATAGTAATGGGAAATACGTTGCACCACATCTCGTCAAAATAATCACCCATTCGGATAGGAACCAAACACCTTTGGAAGACTAAAAGATGAGAGTTATCATCCCAAAATAATTGATAGGGTTGTGAGCGTGGTTCAGGCAGTAATTTCATCTTTAGAACACATGATGCATATACGGCATTCATTGCATATCCTCCACCAATAATAATTTTACAAACTCTATTGGCACATCAAAGAAAAATATGAAAATTAATTGTGTAGGCACTCCATCAAGAAGAAAAAGGTTTTTTTTTTTTTGAAAGCGGATTTTTTTTTTTTTGTGCTGGGATGGGTTTCTTTTTTTATATATATAAAAACAAAAGTTTAATGGGTTTGGTTTATTTGGATTGGATTTTAAGGAGAACAAAAAAAGGCTAATGGGCTAGGTACTGAACTGGGTCGAATTCAAAAGGGCTTGAGTTTAGTAATATAGGTTAGGTTTTTTTTAAAAAAAATACTAATGGGTTTGATTTATTTGGGTTGGGTTTTAAGAAAAGAAAGAGCAATGAGCTAGGCAATTCTCCGGACTAAAAAAAGATTGGGTTGGTTCATGTCGGGTTGTTGGGTCAGGTTTTGTGGTTTGGGTCTCTCTCTTTCAGTTACTGCAAAAGGAAGAGGAGTCCCGTAGGGTTTTCATCTGGAGGCGCACAGAAAGGAAGGCACTGAAGGTGGCGACGAGGTTGAAAGGGGCTCGTGGAGCTTTTGGCAAGAGCAGCGACGGTGAGGGGTGGCGGCGGCTCGGGTTTGGTGATAGTATTTATATTGGAACGCGGAAGAAAAATTAAAAACTAGCGCCGTGACCGTAAAAAACGGCGCATGCGTTTTTCATGAAAAACTATATCCATAAATAGATATATTAAGATTAAATATACCTTTAAGAAACTTGAACAAGTTTCTGTGATGCAAAATAACGATCCGAGACGACCCAATGATCTTCTCACGTATATCCCAACGCACACGACGATCCCAGCGAGTGGACACCGATCCGGATCTTCGTGTTTTTCCCTTCTTGGTTTCTATCTCACACATTTCTCTCAAAGCAAAACGAATACCCAATGGGAGAGAGAAGGGGGCAGCGGCTAGGGCTTAGATTATGTTAGATTTTTGGCTCCTTGTGATATGTTTTTAATATATCATTGAGTTATCCTTGGAAACTATATATCTCTTTCCTAAAATCAATGAGGAGATATATATTTTCCATAAAACAACCTTATACCCCTATTAGGACCGGTCACCTAGGGAGTGATCCCTAGGTGTGCTAAATTTCAATACCGCCCTCCATTATTTAATTTAATCTCCGAATGTTCCCGGCGGCAAAACTGACATTCAAATTAAATTAAATAATTACTGAAATCGATAAAAAAATATCCGTGCGTATAATAGGCTACGTGAGGGATCACGAGGAAGTATAAGACTCGGGCTAACCATGCGAGAAAAGTGGATATCCCTAATTCTGTCCCCGAGTTAGATCTTTTCTTGCACGAACTAGAACATATTCCACTAAAGGTCCTGACTGAACTCCCGGCCCTAACTCAAATCATGTCTTAAGTTTCCAATTATCAAATGCACTGAATTCTCCCCACGTTTAAGATATGGATTCCCAATAAATAAATTAGGTTACTGACAATCCGATTTAATTATCCTCTTCTCCTCGCAACCGCACCGCTTATCCTTTTGATATGTCGAATCCAAAGATCCACTATACAGATTTAGCATAATCAAACCTATAAACAAAGAACACAAGGGGGAACTCCTCAACCTAAGTCAGACGTGGTTTCTGTTAGCTGATTATCGATCATCGGACAAACAACACCAGTACCTAACTCATCGGTATTGCTGATCTCGTGGAGAAAATCTCAAACATTGATGACTCAAAGTAGTGTACACTATCTGAACACAATAAATCAATCAACCACTTTGGGATTAAGAGTTCGTGCAATACATGACAACATGGGATGTGGATCAATTCATATAGTCAGTATAGAATTGATCATCCCGTTGATCCCGCTTGAAACACTTAAACTGTACTAACACATCGAGCTCAAACATCAAATTATCAAAACTTGAATTTGACCTGTTCGACCTAGCCAAGACCAGTTACTATAACTATGTACTACAATCGTACCAATAGAATATCCGGATCCGTTGCAATTGTGAGCCTACCTGTATAATATGTTAGAACTTATGACCCGATCTTTCGTGCAGCATGCACCGAGTCAAATACTGGACAGAATATATGGACTATGCATTCATTCATCACAAATATAAATATGAAACCACGAATGCAAAAACATCTCAAATGTTTCTCATTAATATGCCAGGGGTCAAGAATAAAATACCTAAAAAGCTTGGCTTTTCAATATACATTCCTAACACCTACCACTAGGGTCATGGACATCCGACTGATAAGTGTATGAGGCTGCGCCATGAGATCCAAGATCTCATCGATTACAAAGTAATTCTTACACCATCTGCTACTCTAAAACCAAATATCACGACCAATCCTCTGCCAAACCATGCCAAGTAAGCTGGGGTAAACTGCATATCTTTGGGATAATCAGAAGATTCGAGCCAATACATCTGTTCAGTGCATCTGCCACGCTCGCATATTTCAGCTACTGAGGATCAAATAATCTGTTCATTGATTATGGATGGAAACAGCTGGAATATGATGGAGGAATGGAATGATAATGCTAGGAAAGGGTATCAGATCCCAATCCAAGTTAACCAACAAGAAGAAAAGGAGCGTAATGAGGAAGACGACTGGCCGTTGGACTACCCAACACGGCCATATGGATTTTTCCATGTGCTTGACAGCATTACCCTTCCTTAACTTTTTGAGGAGGAAGTATATGTTGATGATATGTAATCTTATTGGTTAATGAGGGTTGTGCTGAAATTAGATGGGGCTGAATAGACTAACTTTTGTGCCGCTTGAGAACAACAGGTGGGTTTTATTTGAGAGGACATCTGGGAAGAGGTCAACAATACGTGGGCTATTGAAGATGATGAGGAAAAAAGAGGAAGAGCAGTGGTTAGTGATCTAAATGATCTATGGGCATTTGAAAGCCCTTTGTGCATAAACAAAGTAAGGCAGACTGAAAGTGCAATACTAGGATTGTGGGATCCCAAGTAAGGCATGGAACATCTAACTAGGAGTGGGCGGCATTTCAAGCCGGCTCAGTTGGAAAAAGGGCAACCAAGTGGGAAGGGAAAAAGAAAAGGAGCAAGAAGAAGAGAATGACGCTGTATTGAAGCAGTTGAAGAAGACACAGGCTAACATTAGCATATGGGGCTTGCTGATGGCTTCACATCGGCATTGACAAGCCTGGTTAAAAGTTCTGAACAAAGCCAATGTATCGATAGATCCGACCCCTGAACAGTTTATTAGATTAAAACTGCCAGCTGTAGAGCCGAAAGTGATTGCTTTTTCAGAGAAGGATTTACCTTTAGAAGGGAAGAATCACAATAAGCCTTTGCACATTATAGTCAAGTGTTTAGAAAAGTGGGTCCCAATAACACTAATCGATAATAGTTCCGCCTTGAACGTTTTCCCACTCAGGACTGCAGTTTTCCTGGGGATGAAGGTAGATCAGTTCACGCCTTGTAGTCAAGGAGTCCGGGCCTATGATAACACGAGGAGGGATGTGTTGGGACTGGTATCATTTGCAGTATCAGTGGGGCCTTTAGAGACGTTAGTTGAGTTCCATGTGCTGGACGTGCCAGCTTCCTTTAATCTGTTGTTAGGCAGGCCATGGCTGCATGACCCGAGCGTCTAGGCGGTACCATCTACCCTCCACCAAATGTTGAAGTTAATAAGGAATGGGTAGTGCTGACCATCCATGGCGAAGATAGTATTCAACCCCCGAGAGGAGAGGGCTCAATTCTCTTGGAGGTTCAGCATGGCGAAGGGAATGTGTCGTTAAGTGGGATCCAATTCGATGCAAATGCTATTCAAGGAAGAGGAGAATTAAATTAACTTGTCAGTGGTCACAATGATGCGACGAATGTCTTACTTTCCAGGAATGGGGTTGGGTCACAAACAGTAGGGAATTTTGGAACCCATCCAAGTAATGCCAACTTCACGTCATTTTGTTCTTGAATATAAGCCAATGGAATAAGGTTTGGAAGGGCCTAAAGGGGGACGAAAAGTTAAGCACTCAGAAATGCTTAACGGGTACTTTGTTAAAGAAGGAGAAGATTTCCCATACTGTGGCTTCCCAGAGCCATGGATTGATGAAAAGACCAACCAGAAGCTACCAAGGCTGGAAATCTTCTTTAACCATCAATTATTCAATACGAAAGAAGATGAAATAGTGAAAGGGAAAGAGAAAGGAAAGAAGATTCAATAGGAAGATTGGGCGGACAAGCTTGATGGTACCGACATGGGAGTATTATTCAATGAAAAGATGGCTCAGCTGCACGTAACTAATCAAGACTGCTTTACGATGGGCTTCAGCGCACCAACCGACTGCACCAAGTTCAATATCGATGCGGCTATGAAGGAAGTGAAGAACTGGGCCTTAAAGTCTTGTAATGTGCATGTTGTCTGTCTTGAGTTTGGGTCTGAGTCAGAGTTTATGGTTGAGGGCACGTCTGTCTGTGCACCTTCTCCTGCTTTTGCCTTTGAGCTTGTAATTCCCTCTTTCTTCAATGAAATGAAAGAGATTTTCAGTTACTTTGCTTTGTTTGATTTATTTCATATGCTTTCTAATGCTTTTGAATTCGACAGAGATATCTCCTCTTTCTTCAATGAAATGAAGGCATTTCTTTACATCTTTAGCCTAAAAGGAATATTGCGACCTGGGTAAATAAACCACTTAGTCGTACCTCGTATAGGTCTGAAAATGACAGCTCGATTTAGGAACCTCACAGCCATTACTATTTTTTATCAAAAAGATGGCAGCTCAGCATGACACTTTACGGCCGTTACTACAGGTGAAACAAACCTCACGACTATGTCATTTAAAGGTCACGGCTGTTGGTTTTGTATAACCTTAGAAAACTTCAAATGTGTTCGATGTGTTGGTGAGTATGAAAATAGAACGGAAACAATAGTAACTATACGGAGTAGAAGACTGTAAAGGAACTGAATATAATAAAATCTTAACGAAAATGATGTTTGTATAGAAATAAATGATAACAAAACAATAGAAACCTCACCCACGACACCCTCGAAGGAAGAAAATGAGGGTTTAGAGAAAAGTTGTGGTTCATTAGGTTACCTCGTGTGTATATCCGCCTCAAATGGTCCCTCGAGGGTGTGAATAGGAGGTCTTCAATCCAATACAAGCTCTAAGGACTCATATGAGGCAAGCAAGAACACAAAAATGGCTTAAGAAGTATAGGATATTGGGTGAGAATGGATTTTAGCAGAGCAAGGGTGTTCTAGAATTGTTTTCGTCTTCTTTGGCTTGGAAATGGCGTCAATTTATAGGTAAAACGGGCAAGGCAGACCCCCTTTAGAATGCTGCATGCTATCCAAAAAGGGGTTATAGTGTCGGCCGTTACCTTTTTCCTTTTTCACAATTCAGGCCGACACTTTTTGCTTTTTAAAGTTCAAGCCGCAATCTGTATGCAGTAGAGCGTCGGTCGACTGGGCTATGGATGGATCAAACAGGATGGGGGCTCCTGCAACCTGGATGCCGATAATGGAAGCAAAGTCGAGAGGTGTCAAGGTAGCCACAAAGGTGGTAAAATGGAAGGTGTTAGTGGTATCCCACCACCGCTCTGCCAGAGCTGTCAACCACACCCGATCGTTACTCGTCCTACCCAATAAGGGTATGGAACGAGAAAAACTGGAGGCATCAATATAAGCTCGGCTAGGAGCAGGGAGGGCATCGAACCACTCCAACACCTCCCAGAGGCAGAACCACCGAAGCCATGGACATAATGACCAGCCTAAAAAGAGAAGACAAATAGAGAATATATAAATAGCAGACTCTGCACATGAAATATGTAGTAGATAACCAAAAGTAATAAAAGACCCTAGGTTCGTGTGTAAGTGACGACCCTTCGGTTCTTTTAAGCCCTAGAAAACTAGGCACCCTAACCTTAGGTTCGTGTGTAAGTGAAGACCCTTCGGTTCTTCTTTCAAGCCCTAGAAAACTAGGCACCATAACCCTAGGTTTGTATGTAAGTAACTACCCTTCAGTTTTTTTAAGCCCTAAAAAATGAGGTAAATCTCCCTAACCCTAGGTTCGTGTGTAAGTGACGACCCTTCAGTTCTTTCAAGCCCTAAAAAATAAGGCACCCTAACTCTAGGTTCGTGTGTAAGTGACGACCATTCGGTTCTTTCAAGCCCTAAAAAATGAGGCACCCTAACCCTAGGTTTATGTGTAAGTGATGACCCTTCAGTTCTTTCAAGCCCTAGAAAAATAGGCGCCATCACCCTAGGTTCATGTATAAATGACGACCCTTCAGTTCTTTCTAAGTTCTGGTAAATCAGGCAAACCTTCCACCATCGGTTCGGGTGTAAGTGACGATCCTTCGGTTCTTTTTAAGCCCTGATAAATTAGGTAAATCTTCCTATCCTAGGTTCGTGTGTGACGACCCTTCGGTAAATCAGGCAAACCTTCCTACCCTAGGTTCGCGTGTAAGTGATGACCCTTCAATAAATCATGCAAACCTTCCTACCATAGGTTTTTGTGTAAGTGACGATCCTTTGATTTTTGCATGTCATAGTAAAAGACTAGGAATCCTAAAGTCCTGGCGCCCCAGGCAAAACTTTATCATTTTAACATACCCATTCTTTCCAATAAAAAATAAAAAATCTCTCCTCCCTTTGATATTTTTGCTTTGCCGCATTTGCCATAACCTTTTAGGATAAATTTTCTAGGAAACTTTAAAAATTTGCCCCAATCTTCTAGAAAGATTTTTTAAAAATTTCTGGGATTGTTCAAAAAATTTCAGGATTTTCTTAAAATTTTCCTAAAATTTTCTTAAAATTTTTAGGATTTTCTAAAAATTTCTAAGGTTTTCTTAAAATCTTCCTAAAATTTTTAAGATTTTCTAAAAATTTCTAACATTTTCTTGAATTTTTCTAAAAATT